>JANZLD010000006.1:4971675-4992152 GCA_026413575.1 Erythroxylum carthagenense | reverse complement strand
ACTTCCTTCATCTTTTCACAATTAATCAACCAAATTCAAAAATCAAGCATATTGCAATTTCTCAAATCATTCAAAAGCAGCAAATGCCATAATTATAAAGCAATGAAAAACCATTTTATTTTATTGACTAAAAGGAAAACATAATGGCTCATTATCCAATTATAAACATTAAACCCACCTTGAATTTCCTTGCTTAAAACTTTGCTAAAAAAGGCCTTTATTCTTGCTCCTCTTGCCTCCTTTGATTCCCTTGAATCTTCACCAAATAGTGAGATTATTGGCTCCAATGGAAGCTCTAATCCTCCTCTTCCTTTTTTCCTTCTTAAACAACTTTATATTTTCTCTTGAACACTAAGAAATGAAGAACCCTAAGTCTACTTCCTTCCTTTCTTGCAAAAACTGAAACACTTAACTCTCTTTTCTAATTTTCAGTGTTCTCTTCCTCTTTCTATCCTCAAATCACGTTTTTGCCCCTTCCTTAAAAGCAAGCCATCACTTCTTATTTCAATTTTGCCATTAATGATTCTAAATTGTCCATTTTGCCCTTCCTTATAAGCTTAGGTTCTTTTACCCTTACGTGGTCTTCCAAAAAAGCCCTTGAACATCCTTATTACCTTAGTACTTTAATTCCATTAACCCCATGCCATATAATCTTACTAACATTAATATAATAATAACTCAAAAAAATTAAATCCATCAAAACCTCAAATTTTATTTAAATCAAGCTTAACTAGAGAAAAAAATATGGGGGCCAACAAAAAGAGGTGGTGAATTGGTTAGAATTCTACTGTCTTTTCTTTCATGACTGAAATTAGCAAAGAGAGTGTCTCTTAGTTTTGGTTATTTCAACAAAGCTAAATGATCCGAGCCTTAGTACTTACCCTTCAAGGTCAAATCAAAAATATAATCCAAGGATTGCAATATAGGTTGCAACCTCAGGTTGTTTCACTTAATCAGAACCTAATTGAATGGACTAACCTATATGTCATGAAATGCAAGCTAAATTGGTAAGAAAAGGGGGGATTTATCTTTGGAAATATTTACTAAATTAAAAAGGAACTATAAGGAAAATGTGTCAAAAGGTATTTTTGGATTTTTGGGAATGTAAAAATGGGAAGATAAAGACAATGATCAAATGATGATAATATCCTTTTGAAAATGAACTTTGGCCATCATAGTTCAAAATCAATTTTTAGTGGGAGTGGAAATCACTAAGTTTCAAATGGGTAAACCTTAAAGAACTCTTTAAGTCCAAGGTCTTAATCAATGAACTCCATTTCTTAAGACCTTGTTAAATGCCCTTAGTGTGTGTAGTGTTTAAATCAATACAATAAGTCATTTTGGGATCTCAAATCAACTCAATATCAAACACAACTATGCAAGATAAAAAAGATTCAAAAAGATCACAAATAGACATATATGAGACTTCACATATTTAAGCTCAAAGTTCTACATCAACAAATCCCACATCATAATGAATATCCAACAGTTGATTAAACTCTAATCAAGAATGTTTAACTACAAATCACAAATCCTAAAATACGAGCCAAAAAGTGTAATAAAAACCATGAAAATGTCACCAATTGATATAAGAAACTTAGGTTCAATCAAATTCCCCCACACTTAGACCTTTGTACTCCTGGACAAAGTTTATAAAAGTCAAAGAGACACAAGTGCAAAAGAAAAATCCGATCATGCTTAAAAATGAGAGCAGAAAAGCAGTTAAGTCACTTCCTAACAAATCAACCCAAGCAAAATGAAAGACCGCAAAGAAAATAAATACTATAAGCATTTAATCTAAGAGATTGGGCAAAAGAGATTTCTCTCAAGGTAATGTGTTTAATCTCTCAACTCATTTGTCTTGGGATAATTTCACTCTACAATCTACTTAGTTCATTCTCTTCCATAAGATTGT
Organism: Erythroxylum carthagenense; assembly: GCA_026413575.1. NCBI lineage: Eukaryota > Viridiplantae > Streptophyta > Magnoliopsida > Malpighiales > Erythroxylaceae > Erythroxylum > Erythroxylum carthagenense. Next base: position 4,990,237 of record JANZLD010000006.1, on the reverse strand, counting down.
AATAGATCTACCTTTCCACCACAAGAACTATAATTTCAAAAATCAAGAGGAATTTTCAAGGTTGTAATGTATGGAAGGCTAAATGAAATGGATTGAATGGAAGAAGGATAAAAAGTGAGTACATGCACCATAATTACTTATCTTATGAAACAAACTCCAACTATAAGTAAGAAAATATTTACAAAAATAAACATAATTTAACACATTTTTATTACATTTCTCTTTTGAGAAAATTTTATACTTTTTACTTTTTTATCCCATTTTTGGAATTTTTTTGAAACTCTTTTTCTTTCTTTTCTTTTGTATAGAAACCCTTTATCTTTTCTCTTTTTTTTTTTATATCAACTTAACCTTGAGATGAGAAACTCATAATAATTGTGAAATATGCATGCACTCAAAAGAAGGCTCAAAGGGGCTAGCAAAGGTTAAGTGTTTAGGTAATTAGGGTTTGTAAAGAAATGCCTCCATTATATTAACAAAATTTTAGTTCATCAAGCTTTGATCAAGAATTAAAACAAGGTCTAGGGAGATATGAAATTAAGTAGATACAGACAAAACTGAAAGAATTCAAGCCCAAATATCCTTCCAACAAGGGTAGTATCTCAATTAAACAATCTTAAGGTTTAAAAACACATAATGCTACTCTCTTAACGTACCCTCACTTGCTTCTCATGAAAACATTGAAAATGAAATTAACCGAAATCAACTATCATTTAAAAATATAAATGGGTTTTTCAAAAACACAAGGACCACTTTGAAATTTATAAAATCTTCAAGATACAAGAGCGAAAAGAATCTAATTAGGGAGAATTATTGAAATGAGCAAGTTTTAAAACAATTTCTTTAAGGAGGATAGCGTCGCAGCGGTGAAGCCAAGAGTTTGTCGTGGTGAAACATCAATTTCACAACGTCGCCGTGGTGAAAAAAGAGTTTGTCGCCGTAAAAAATGACAAAAACACTTTAAACAAGCGATTTTTCTCAATTACCAAGTTTAAAATTTTGCATATTACACACAAATGACTTGCACAAGTGGTTAAATGGCCAAAAATGATGCATAAACAAGAATTGCCAATTAGAACAACCTCCCCCACACTTAAACATCATATTGTCCTCAATATGAAGAACAATTAAAACAATTATGCATTGAAAGGGAAGTGTAAGGCTAATGAAGAACAACACATCAAAAAAAGTACACAAAGAATTATATAAATAACCGACCTTGAAGTTTGTACATGACAAAAATGTAACTAAGTATCCAACAAACTAACAACTAAAACAAAACTAAGGAAAACACAAGAACAAGCAACTCGAGCTACTCCATAAGATGATCATCCCCAGTGTCAGAAGGACCTGCTCCCAATGTGTCATCACCATTTAGGGGGTCATCTTCATTTGAAGGTAGTTGGAAGTGAAGGTGCTCGGCGAGCAATGCATCCATCCGCCAGCGATATCGCCTATCTCTATCCTGCCTGGCTATCTCTTGAAGGAGGGTGTCCTAGAGAGTAGCAAGATCTGCACAAAGGCCATCGACTCAGCCAGTGAGGGTTTGTAAGGTCATGGGCCTAGGAGTGGTCTGAGCTGGAGGATTGTCCTCATCTGTTACTATAGCTGTAAAAGTTATACCAATATCAGGAACCTGGGTGGAGGGCTGAGGTGGGTGGATGGTGGGTTGTTTGAGTCGGGTGTACCTGAAAAGAGGGGCTGGGTTGAAATAACTATCATTATTGAATTTCAAAACATTATGGGCCCAAAATATGTCAGTGATGAGAAGTGGGAACGTAATGACATTGGTGAATTTTGAAGTGGTGATGGAGTCATGTAAAGCGGAGGCAATGGCATTAGCTATATTGCCTAGGCGACCAGTCATAAGTAAGTAGATATAGAGGACTTGTTGTTTGGTGACGTAGGGGAGATGAGTGGTTAGAATGATATTGGTACACACAAGATGAAGCCAAGGACGAGCTGCAGATCAGAGATCAGATCGCTTAAGGTACAATTAGTAGTACCTCGATCGATGCCATTCAACACCCTCTTGATAGATGGTGTGAATTACATCATCTGAGGGTTAATTATGGATCAGTTGGTCATAATGGCAACGAAGAATAGGAGGAAGGTTGTAATGGCGACGAATGTTAGCTGTGGCGAATGCATTGGGGGCTTTAACACCAAGGAAATTAAGTTCCATATTGTTATGGAATCGAGCATATGTATAGAAAAGGCACACAAATTTATCATTGCCTTAGTCCTAGGGTTGGACTAATCCTGTGAGTTGAGATTTGAGTAGTTTTTGGACAAAGGGATTGTCAGGTGGAGTTAAAGGAAAAGGTCACTCTTTAATGAATTGGCTAGTGTCTACTTTTTCAGCTAGTTTAGCAAAAGTGACCATCACTATCCGAAGAATCGGATCACTAGGTGGACTAGAAGGGGTAGTGGGGGTAGTACGGGTTGGAATCTTAGCATGGGGCATTGTTCTGTAAAAATCCATATAGAAATAGAAGATCAACAAAGGATTAAAACAACCATCCTAAAGAAAATGAAACTAAAATGGAAAATGGAAAAAGAGAACTAAATAATAAACTTAACCTACCCTAAACAATACATAAAATAAGAAGAAATAAGGAATAGAGTGGAAAACTTACGAAAATGGAGGAGAAAATCGTGAGAAGAGTTGAAGAATATGGAATGTTGGAGCGCGTCGTGGAAAAGAAGGAAGAGAAGAGACAGAGAGGAAGGGGGGTCAAGGGTTTATTTAGATTTTAGGCTAGAAATTACAAAATAGGACAGAAGGAAGACGAAGGGTTAAGAGAAAATAAGGGTGGAAGGGTAATTTCACCGTGTTAATTTAGCGCATATTGAACTTTTATCTTGGCAAACTTAACTCTAGTCATGAAATCCAGTGAAATAGCGATGTGTTTCCACAGTGATATGAACTCACATCGTGGCAAAATTAACCCAAAAGGTGGTTGTTCGCCACGGTGACAGGATGAGTTCACACCACGATGAATTTACCTGAGAGATTTTAAGGAACTTTCGCTGCGACGACGTGGAACCACACCGCAATGAAATTTTCCTGAGAGCAACATGAAGGAAAACAAGGTAAGTTCGCTACAGTGACAAGAACTTCACGCCGCATCGAAAGTTACTTGGAAGGAAAACAAACAAAGACAGAAATGAAAAACTTGACTCCAAAAATACAAGACTCAAACTGGATACTCAGCTCACTTAGAATTCATATACAAGGTCCTTAGACATCAAAAAACAAAGTGCAACCCAATCAATCACATCAAATTCCTCAAACATGGAAGATGTATCATGCATCAAGCCAAAAGCACAACAAACATAAAAGGGAGAGGAATTATTGAATTGAAACTGCATAACTGAAAGCTAAACCTAGGTCCTACTGAATTGGTTCCCCCACCCCCCACACACTTATTCAACATACTAATGCATCCACAATGTCATATTCAATCATAGAGCAAAAGTAAGTAAGTGAAGAAGGAGAAATAACCTAATGATTACGGAGGATCTTGGGTCTCCCGTGAACGTTTGGTAGATAGTCATGTTATGGTGAGATGACTTGACCACATTCCACTTCAGTGTTATCATCCACATTTCTCAATTCACCTGAAACATTAGAAAAAAACCCTTCTTCCAAGGGGCCATCAGTGACAATCAAAGCATTCAATGGGTTCATTGCAGAGTTAGAGTAAACATGCTTTAGTTCAAACTCAGAGCATGCATCATCAATGACAATATCAAGCATGTTAACTCCTAAGATCGAATAATCCTCATGGGGTTGTTTCATAGCTTCATACATATTAAAACTCACTTGTTGATCTCCTACCTTCATGGTGATTGTACCGTCTTTTATGCTAATCATAGAAAGAACAGTCCTTGAGAAGGGTCTACCGAGAATCAAGGTAGTGTCCTGCACAACTTTAGAAGACATATCAAGTACATAAAAATCAGCTAGAAAAACCAAACCCTTTACCTGGACCAAAATGTCTTCTATGATCCCCACTGGATGCCTAAGAGACCTATCAGCCAATTGCACACCACATATGTAGGCTTTAGACTCTTAACTCTTAATGATGTATAGACCGACTTAGGCATCACATTGATTATTGCCCCTGGATCTAACAAGGCTCCTCATATGGTAACTTTTCCTATTATGCACGGAATGGTGAAAGATCCAGGGTCTTGGCACTTAACACGTATTTGAGGTTTAAAAAGTGCAGACACGTTTGAGCTGACTTGTACTCTCTCATTAGGTCTAAACTTTCTTTTGTAGTGCACAAGTCCTTAAGATATTTAGTGTAAGCAGGAACCCTTTTCACTAAATCAAGCAAAGGGATGTTGACTTCTACTTTCCTTAACAAGTCAATAACATCTTTTTCATGTTTACAATCAGTCATCCTTTAGCTAAGCAAATATGAATTGGGAAAAGGAAGGTCTTTAACACTTACCTACTTATCGTTTGCTTCTTGGGCTCCTTGCTTGATTGATTCCTAGTTGGTTTCTGAATTTGCTTCCTTGCTCTTCAATTATGTTGACTCCTTTTCAGCCAAGAGTGCGCTTTCTTTTAAACTTTCAGACTTCTCAACTCTCTCAGTTGTTGAAGACAATCCTCTACACTCATTCTCCTCTTCATCTTCTCTCTCATCTTGATTTCCGAACCTCACTTGTTTCCCACTACAGAGAGCTTTGGCATTCAAGCTTTTGGGGTTCATAATGGTATTAGAGGGCATAGCTCCACTATTTCTTGCTTGATTCTCACTTATGTTGTTGGACAATTGGGTGACGTAGAAATTGATGTTCCCAACTTTCATCTCCCATCGCTCCATTCTCCTTTCCAGGGCATTAAACCGAGCGGCAGTTTTAAAGGAATCCTATTGAATGAGAGAGGCTATTGCATTAAAATGGTAGTTGTTCAAAGTCCTTTCTTCCTTAATCAGTGCCATCATATTGTGCAGAAGTTGGTTGGTGTCCTCTTTTAGTGGAACAGTCAGAGATTGTTGTTAGTTATGGAACTGGTTTGTAGACGTACCATCTCCTCCACCTTGTTGAAATCTATTCAGTCCTCTTCCTTCCTCATTCCTCCAACTGAGCCTGGGATTTGCTTTCCATCCCTCATTATAGGTGTTCGAATAGGGGTCCCATTTCTGATTGGGTCGACCCTAATATACAGCGGACATCTATTCATATCGAAGGCAAACAGTAGATATGTGCATTACTGACTCACAAGTATCACAACTGGGTGTAGTAAGATCCATAGAAGGTGTTGGGGGACGCATATTCATGTTCTTCAGTTCTACAGTGATGAAGGAAAACTGTGAGGTCACTTTGCTCTCTAAAAAGTCAACCTTAGACTCCAGATTCTCCATTCTCTTAGATTGGGCTGTCGAAGCTCCCAACTCATGTACTCCTCTAGTTTCTCTAACACTATACTATTGATGATTCAAAGCCATCTTCTTGATCAAATCTCATGCCTTCGAAGCTGTAAGATCAATCAAGGAACCTCTTGATGTCGTATCCAGCATACCTTTATCTTGACCCTTCAGTCCATCATAGAAATACTGCACTAGCTACTCATCAGGTATGTGATGGTGGGGGCATCTGGATAACAAGTCTTGGAAGCAATTCTAATAGTCATAAAGTGACTCGTCATAATATTGCCATACTGAATAGATCTCCTTCCTCATTGAAGATGTTTTGGAGGCCGAAAAATATTTCTCCAAGAATGCCTTTCGCAGATTGGCCCAACTATGATACGCATTTGCCACATGTCTCAAAAAGCTCATATACCACTCCCTTGCTTTTCTCCCTAAGGATAGGTGAAAAACCTTCCATAATACTTGATCAAGTGAAGCTCCCATAGGTTTCATACTTTGACAAATCATTGACAACGATTGCAAATGATGTAGGGATCTTCTCCTGTCAAGCCATGAAATTTAGGAAGAGAGTTAATGAGCAATCCTTTAACTTCAAAATTCACGTCAAAATTAGGACAAGCAGTAGTAAATTGGTCATAGTTCACATCAGAGGTAGTTGCTTCCCTAATGGTCCTTCTTCGTTGATTGCCATTATTCTCACCAACTCGCTCCTACTCCCCATTACCTCCATTATCACAATTTCTAAGCTGATTAGCATTAAGGTTAGGGTTTTGCAGAAAAGCTAGGTTCTCAGCCATGATCACTCATTCTATCAAATCGCTCTCACTACTTGGCTGACTAGACTCTTCTTCTACAACTACCTGACTTCTCTCTTTTTCTCGCCTCTCCTTTATAATCTTTCTCAAACGTCTCTCAATTTCAAGGTAGAAAGGTAGAAGTTTAGCTCTCCGGGGTATGCACAGTAACAATTCAAATGAAAATAAGAAGTGACAAAAATTACTTGCAAGCACACAAAATAAAACAAAAAAGGTGAGATGTGATGGAAGCAAATGTATAGGTGTATGTAAGTATGTGTTAGAGTAAAATATGCAAGTAAAATGTGTATGTATCAAAAGGCAATCAAAGAAATGTTCAAAACTATGCTGGTGCAAACATGTTAAGTATGAAAAGTGTAAAAAGTTTAGTATCCAATTTGTTTGTGTTTTCAAAATTTTTATGCTAAGTAAAGAAAATGAAATCCTATACTATTGATAAGTATGAAACTAAACTATCTAAAATGCAATCTAAACCAAGGTTCCTAACCTCACTTAGCAGTAAAAATGACAAAAGCTAACCTAGAGAACCAATCGCTTGGTTCCCAGGCAATGGTGCCATTTTGATCCGAGCCTTAGTACTTACCCTTGGAGGTCAAATCAAAAATATAATCTAAGGATTACAATATAGGTTGCAACCTTGGGTCGTTTCACTTAATCGAAACCTAATTGAATGGACCTAAGCTAAACTATATGTCATAAAATGCAAGCTAAATTGGTAAGAAAAAGAGGGGTTTTTGTCTTTAGAAATATTTCCTAAATTAGAAAGGAACTATAAGGAAAATGTGTCAAAAGGTATTTTTGGATTTTTGGGAATGTAAAAAAGGGAAGATAAAGACAATGATCAAATGATGATAATATCCTTTTGAAAATGAGCTTTGGCCATAATAGTTCGAAATCAATCTTCAGTGGGAGTGGAAATCACTAAGTTTCAAATAGGTAAACCTTAAAGAACTTTTTAAGTCCATGGTCTTAATCAATGAACTTCATTTCTTAAGACCTTGTTAAATGCCCTTAGTGTGTGTAGTGGTTAAGTCAATGCAATAAGTCATTTTGGGATCTCAAACCAACTAAATATCAAACACAACTATACAAGATAAAAGAGATTCAAAAAGATCACAAATAGATGTATATGAGACTTCATATATTTAAGCATAAAGTTCTACATTGACAACTCCCACAACACAATGAATATCAAGCACTTGATTAAAATCTAATCAAGAATTTTTAACTTCAAATCACAAATCCTAAACCTAGGAGTTTATAAATCATAGCTAAACATGGATTTGGCTACTCCCTTTTTAAGTCCGTTGAACTCAAGCCATTGCTACATCTTCAATGATGGGCACCGTTTCCAGAGCCCAACTCTTGCTTTGAAAAATCATAAGACTTGAGCGTGCATATTACCTTGTAGGGTTGTTTCAATGAACCCTCATTAGCCATCATCCCACATGGGTGGCGTGCCCACACCAGCCAAACATCAAAAACAAACTCATTTCTTTTATTTCCGAACAAATTTTGGGAAACCTCCAACTAGAATTTCAATTTGAGTTCTTCATAACATTTGTTTCCCATTGTCTTAAGTTTCTAATGACACCAAAATCATTCAATTTGGTTTAGAAATATAAAATTTATAGCCTAAACATTTTTGGGCTGTTCCTATACTAAAACAGTACACTATGCTCAACTACCATCCTGAAATTGATAGTCTTAGAGACTAAATTAAAATTTGAATCCTTAAGATACTTTGTAGCGCTATGTCTCTAGTGTATTTAGAAATAATAATGATCTCATTTGGAGCTCTACAGATCAAGATATCATCAAAATACTAAAGCATATTTAGTAAAATGTCTAGTTCATGCTCTTCCAATCGATACCCTCACTTTAATTCGATTAATATTTTTCGAATCAATGCCAAAAGTTATAAAAAATTTTATGGAGAGATAGAGGAATGTGTTAGAAATCTAATGCTTTAAAAATTAGGTCATTTAGAGTTTGGACGACAAAGTTATGGCCAAAAGAGTGAGAGGTGTTCAGGTTTGGGAATACCAACAAAGTCACGATTGCGACTTCGCGTGAAAATCATCGCGACTTGCTTCCTTTCTTCCTCCTTTGCTTTTCTTCCTCGGAACTGTTTTAGAAAAAAGAGCATAACTTTCACTACAAATATTATATTAAGGTCATTCAAAGATCGTTTCAAAGAATATTTCTAGACCTACAACTTTAATGAAGACCTAAGAAACAATTTTTGCTTTTTTAAGCAAAATTTCAAAACAATATAACTATCCCGAATGTCCCTCTTAAACAGCATCACAAACTTCCAATGATCATATCTTTCAACTCCAATGTCCAAAAATTACATACTTTATATCAATGGAAATCTAGAACGATAAGCTACAACTTTTAAGAATACAACTTTGTCTAATTCAACCTAGATTAATACAGATTTTCTCCTAAGTCCGAACATAAATTTTTCCCTTATGAAACTTGAAACTTTCAATATACAAACTTGGAATGTTATGAACATGACCATTTAACTACCAATATTATTTCATTAAACTCTTTAATCTCTCCTCATTGTACTCATCCCTTACAACTAATTCTCATCATTCACAAAAATCCTATCTTTTCTTTTTCCATAATATCTCACTTATATGTATATATATATCCATAATTCATGTCCAAAAATTATCAACTCAAGTTGATAACTTCTTCAAATCTACCCAATTTCAACTCAACATCATCCTTAAACAATTCATATTTCATTAACAACAAAAATAGGAGTTTACAAAGCTTTAATGACATTCCAAGACACATTACATAATCGGTATCAAAAATCCCAATTACAAAAGATACCAAACCCAATAATTCTCAAAATGCATCTAAAGTCTTATTTTTACAAAATCTAACTTAATTTATAATAAACATTGCAAAAGTAGAATCATGCATCGAATCTTGGTTACTCGATCTCATTCTCTTCACTTGAAGATGGGATTAAAAAAAAAGGGTGAGCTTGAAAGCTCGTGAGTAATAGTTTATAATAGAAAAATAAGCAAAACCTTTGAAAATATTCACTTGTCATATAAAATTCTCGTTTTAAGTTCATAAAACACATGGTTCTTAAACTCTCATCATGTAGTCAAATTCACAAACTACAAAACATGAATGCATCAAACTTGTTCATATATCATGAGTATATAAGCACTTCAGAATGGTTTGGGTGGATCCAAAATAGAACATACTACACATTTCCCATAAGGGTCCTGTGTAGCCTTGAACAAAACGTACTAACGCAATCCCATATAATGGTTTTGCATAGCCGTGAACTTATAAGAGTCCATAAAGGAGCTCCATGCTACTAGCGAGCAGGCAGGAGAAGACTTTTCATCAAAGTACACTTAACTTAACTTAGGGGCCCACCACAAACCCATATAATCATGCATTTCACATCTTGTAAACTTATTGCCCAAAATGGCATTTTTCCAAAACTTGATTTTTCAGAGACATGAGATATTTCGAAAACATGATTTCATAAACATGATATCTTTTCAAAAATCACTTTCAAGACTTTTCATAAATTCAAAAATCACTTTCAAGACTTTTCATAAATCATCACACAATTCATACAACAACATATTGAAATTTCTCAAATCATTCCAAAAGCAATAAATGTAACATTTATGATGCAATTAAAATCATTAAACTTCTTTGATTCAAAGAAAACATTAGTGGCTTATTTCCTCTATTATAAACATTTACCCACCTTGAATTCCTAGCTTAAGAACTTGCTTAAATGTGCCTCTCCTCTTGTTCCTCTTACCTCTCTTGATTTCCTTCATCAATGGAAAAAATCCCAATTCAATAGGGTTTCCAATTTGAGAACCCACAAAGCACATTCACTAAAATTGATTCTAGAAAACCTAAACTCATGCATTTCCTAAGCTTCATGAACCAAAACCCTTTCAAAAATTCAAAAGATTTAGAATAACCTTACCTTGAATCTTCACCAAATAAAGAGTTTCTTTACTATAATGACAAATGAAGAGTTTCTTTACTCTAATGAAAGCTCTTCTTTTCCTCTACCTTTTTCCCTTCTTGAGCAACCTTAAATTCCCTCTTGAAAGATAAGCAAAGATGAAACCTAGCTTTTTCTTCTTTCTTTCCTCTCAAAACTGAAACTTCTCTTCTTTCTTTCTAATTTTCATTTTTTGGCTTCTTCACATTTAAGCCCACCTTTCATCTTCTCCTTTTTACCCTTAATGAGCTCAAAAATTCCATTTTACCCTTCCATATAAACTTAGGTTCTTTTAACCTTAAGTGGTCTTCCAAAAATGCCCTTCATGCAATCTTACTACCTTAACACATTAATCTACTACTATTTAGAGAACCTATGACTAAGACACTGTGTCAATATATCTCAAAATTACTCCTACGCTTCATTCATTTTCATATTGGGTGAAGGAAGTGATCTCATTCTTCATCTTTGCAACCTTGGCAAGAGGGAAAATTTTACCTAAAAATAATCTCATCATCTTATCCTATGTAGTAATCGATCCTAACTACAAACTGGCCAACCATGCTCTGGCCTTATTCCTTAAAGAAAATGGGAATAACCTTAATCTTACTGCTTGAACAAATCACAAATATCCAGAAAGGTCTCCAAGCGGGTGTTCGAATCCTCCAAAGGTAATCCTCCAAACTGAGATGCTCTCACCATGGATGTAATGCTGTGAGGAATCTCAAAACTCACAGCTGTTATTGTTGGCCTTATAATGGGAGGCATGGGTCTATTGTTTTGCCCCATAGTCAAATCCATCATAGTCAACTCCCTTCTCTCTTTAGGATGTGGCATCAACCCCTCCTCGTGTTATTCCATCTCTACAAACTGATCTTCTCTAATCCCTTCTTCTGTGTCACTATTCCAGGACAATCTGGTTTCCTTGTGCAACCTGTGAGCAGTTTTTCAATCTCAATATCTAGTAGCAAATTCTCGGGCTTTTGACCATAAGTGAGTATAAACAAAATGAAACAAATAAAAAGCGAATAATAATAGAGATAAGAATTGAAATTAAAACACACCGAAATAAAGCAATCAAGCAAACAACTAAAATACGCAAATAAATAACGAAGCAAGAATTAAATTTGAGACAATTAATACCATCTAACCTAATGACTCATAATAAGGAAATTCCCTAGCAACAGCACCAAAAACTTGTTGCGGTCTAATTATCTAGACCAAATTAGAGACAAGCATATCCTGTCGACAAGTAATATAAAACAGTAAAAATTGAATATCGTACCCAAGGGATTCTAACATGTAAGACAATTAAATTAAATGATGCAAAATTACTCAGACGATCAAGAATTGATTGATTTGAAAATAAAATAAGATAAGCAAATCAAGGAAATATGCAAGATGTAAAATATGAATTAAAAATTACTAGACTTAATCAAATGATAAAAATTGGCTAAGGTATCAGATTTTAATTGGATTAGACACTAAAACTTGTAACGTGGATTGAATTAGGATTTACTTCATTTAAGCAAGTCAAAATCAATGTTCATAGGAATGTCTTTCTCTTCGAAATCTGAGTTTCCTACTTGGTTCATAGATAATTTAGAATAAAAGGCATTCAATACAAGAAGCCTAAAATTAAGTTTGTTAATCCTAGGTATCCTCACATAAGATCCTAAGATTGGTCTATATTTTAGTCTTAAGTATATTGCTTGATTAATTTTTTGAAAAATTAAATCCCATTGGTTATGGCATTAAATCATCTAATGGCTTAATCTAAGTGATCAAGTTAAATTAGGACTAATTATGCATTCATTCAAACAAAAACCAATACCACAAAACTATCCTAATCCAATATCAATCCTAACCTTAACAAAAGAACTTTACCTCAACAAAAAAAACTTACTTATACATATTCATCAAGGTAACACAAATCCTGGTCATAATATATATTTGCATTCATTAAATCCACAAAAATTAAAACAAATAAGGAATAAAAAACAAATTAAGAACACCCAATATATAGTCTTCAAGAGAGATGATTGCTACTGTCCAAGAAATTCTCCTCTACCGCAACTCTATTTTCTCTACCACAGAAGTCTATCATGTTGCTATATTTTCTCTCCTCTCTACTACCAGCTCTCTCCCTATCATGCTATTCATTGATGTGATGAATAAGTTAGTTGGTCCACCCTTACTATTCATGCACAACCCATTCTTTGTAGCTGCCAGCCCTCTCCATCTTGTTCCTATTCATTGACATGACAAATAAAGTGGTTGGTCCACCCTTCTGTCTATGCAAAACTGTGGCTGCTAGGATTATCACACCTCCTATCTCTGCCGTCTTGGTCAATGTTCACGCCTTGCTTCACGTCCCTCTTTTTCCACTGCCAACTTTTTGCCTCTTTCTTATTTATTGATGTGACAAATAATTTTTTTAGTCTACACTCGTTATTCACGCATAACCATCCTTATTCACACACAACCCTTCTCTTCTGTCTTAGCCAAAATGTTTATGTTTTAGGTGGCGTGGGCTGCTACATTGTCGTTTCTTATGTTTGCTTCCTTTGAGAAGCTTTTCTTGCTTTATGTTTTTAAACATTCCAAATCCAATATGTGCCTAAAATTAAGACAAATAACTCTTAATTAGTGAAATGTAAACATTAACTGGAAAAGAGTTTAACAACATGCTTTCCAGGAGGAAGAGATGTGAGAGACTAAGTATCGTTAGCCTCTAAAGTAGGTAACATAGATTACATTGCTTCTTGTTAATGAGATTGAGAAACAGCTTGATCATAACATGTAGGCTCAACATCATTATTAACATTATCAATAAATAAATGGTATTGTGGTGAGTAACAATCATAATAGATAAAATTGTAGAGAGGATACCGAGTACCTTTATTTGGAAAAGATGATGAGGGTGATGATGATTCCAAGAAGTCATTTGATTGTAAATATAATCATGCAAAGCTGTAGGAGGAACATGAGGTTATTGAGAATGACACGAGGGGGCTGCTGATGGTAAAGTAGCTAAAGAGGAAAGGATGGGTTCCACAAATGTTGGGTGAAAGGATGAAGAAATCTCTGAAATAATAGGATCTATGATAGCAATAGGTAGGGCAAAATCGACGGGTGGTATAGAAAGGGCAATGGATTCATAAGGAAAGACATCTTCATGTAAAATAACATCATGATTAGTGAATACTTGGTGAGTTTCAATATCATATAATTTGTAAGCTTTCTGGCCAATAGGATAACTAAGAAAAACATAACGTGTGGCACGAGGAGCAAACTTATGAGAAACATGACTAGTGGTAACATATGCAAGACACCCAAAAACTCTAAAGTGAGAATAAGAAGGATTTTTTCCATAAAGTCATTGAATAGGAGTTTGGCGAGAAAGTATAGGTGTGGGTAACCTATTAATTATATGGATAGCAATGGAGACATATTCTACCTAAAAGTGTAAACGAAGGTGAGCTTGAAAATGAAGAGCTCTTGCTAACTTAAGGATATGTCTATGTTTGCGCTCGATAACCCCATTTTGTTGAGGTGTGTAAGTGCGACAATGTTAGTAAGTGGTGCCTTTTTGTTAAAAATTTCTCACATAGTGAAAATTCCATTCCATTATCAACTAGAATATTAGCTATAGTAGTGTTGAATTGGGTTTTCACAAAAGAGAAAAAATTCGTAAGTAAGTTTGTTTCACTTTTATAATGCATGAAAAAAATCTAAGTAAAACAAGATTAGTTACCCACAATAGTCAAAAAATATTTAGCACCAAAAAGAGAAGGAATTTTGTATGGTCCCCAAATATCACAATGGATTAATTTAAAAGGATTAATAGAAGAAATTGAACTAATGGATAAAGGAAGCCTTGCCTGTTTGTAGGAGTGTTTTGAGAAGAAGAAGGTTTGATGGTATGGGTTGCTGCAGAATGAATAGAATGGTGTAACTTATTTACTACCATTATAACCAAGTAATAGAGTCCATTTCTTTGTTTAGCCAAACCAATCGTCATCCCCGTCATAAAATCCTGCAAAATAAACCAATAAGGAAATAATGTTACTAAATAATTTAAATCTCTTATGATTCAACTCACAAACATCAAATCCACTTTGCAAGATGGTACGCCAAGCACATTTTTTAAATAGATAATTGGACTCAAAGCTAAACTTCTATTAGAGATAATTGGAGCTTAGTCTCCATTTGGCATAACAACTGGTGGTACAGAAGTGTTCTCTTTACTGTTGATAAGAAAAGCTGGAGAGGAAGTAATGTGATCTGTTGCACTACTATCGATTGTGAGTTCAGGTAGTGACAAACTTCAAGAAGCATTAACGTTGTTTGCTTTAGGAGGAACTGATGAAGATGATCCATTACCTTACAAAATAGACAACATTTTTGTAGTTATAATTTAGTCAATCCATTCATAACGGACTAAATCTATTGCATTGTTGTAGCCTCTTTGACATTGTTAACTGAAGATTGAGATTTCCACTATGCTTGGAATGAGTGTTCTTAGTTGATGTATGTTTAGGATGTCCAAGTGGATAACCATGTAACTTCTAGTATGTCTCTATTATATGATGATCTCTGTTATAGTAAGAACAATGTAGTGGCTTGCGATTAGATGAATTAGGATGAGAAGAAGACAAACTAGATTTGTGTCAAACAGTAAGGGCTATTGGTTCATCTTTAAAAATAGCCATGGTTGAAGCCTCTATTATCTCGTATGTTGTACTCAAATTTTGTTGCTTTCTTCTTGAATGATGGAAGAATAAGCCTATGCAGCATTAGGTAATGGATGAATTAGAAGGAGTTGACCATAAATAGTACTATAAGACTCATTCAACCCTATAATAAGTTGCATCAATTTATGCCTTTTATTATCCGCTCCACAGGTGGCATCATTATAAAAGCATAACTAATCCCATAATTTTTTAAACTTTGTGTAATAAGCCACAATGAGAATTTAATTTTGAGTCAGACAGGTAATATCTCTTTCAATCTGAAAATTTTGTGGTGCATTGCTTTGAGAGAAACTGTTGTTAAGATCTTCCCAAACTTCATGAGCATTGTTATAAAAAATAACACTATTTGCAATATCAGATGTTAAAGAATTAAGGAACCAAGATAACACCATAGCGTTGCATTTTTTCCATTCCACGTAGTCTTTTATTGTAGAAGACAGTTCCTTGAGAGTTCCATCAACAAAACCCAATTTAGATTTTACATTCAAAGAGATGAATATAGCTCTTCGCCAAGTCAAATAATTGTCTCCATTAAGAGGTTTGGGAACAAGAATCATTACAAGATGATTAGATTGATGAAGAGAATAAGAGTTGCTGGAATCTAGTTTATTTCCATTGATAGCATGACAATGAGAAGTGAATATAAGGCACAAGAAAAAAAAAAGTTGAGCAGAGGTATTGTCACTGCTCTGATACCCTAAAAAAGGAGGATGAAAATAATATTCTACTCATTATTTGATGAAAACAAAGAACCAATATTCATACACAGAGAATCCTTATAATTGAGTTATTCTACTCTTACAATTCAACTATTCTAATATTTACAAATACAATATTTACTTCATTAATCTTAGGATATGATAAGATTTGACAACAGCAGGGGCTTACATAGGTATGTATAAATCTTACACGATACTGTGTCTTCAGGAATTAACCTCTTTATCTGCACACATTTAAGTTAGGTACATAAGGGCATGTGCAGGTAAGTACATAGATGTGTGAGATCTCATATAATCATGTATCTTCAGGAGTTAAGTTCTCCATTTTCACATGTTCACAGTTTAGTCTATAGGTATAGGTTTTACTTGGCTTTTGGACCAAAAAAAGGAGGAATCCATATGGATCAAGGGAGAAATCCAAGGAATGCAACATGCCTTGAAGGTACACAAGTATGTAAGATCTCACTAAGAATGTCTATGTTTTTGTAGGTTTTTCTCTTGTGAATTCAAAGTTTGAAAATTATTGTTTTCACTAAGTTTATCTATACTCAGGTCATACTATTTTTCTAGATATCACTTTGATTCATATAATCTAATCAAAATAAAATATTTTGATAACCCTAATCTCTTTCATTCATCATTGGTTATTAGTAATATTACCTATTTATTTCTAACTTACAAATTCAAATTAATATTCAATTATTTTAAAATATTAAATTTAAACACATTAAAATAAGATTATAAAGAATATTGAACGTAAAAAATTAGATAAAATTATAGCACATCATCTATCCTCAAAATAGTGTACTTAGATATCGATCGCTATTCATCATAAGACTGACTACAAACAGCAGTCAACTAAATAAGCTAGACTTTTATGCTTTAATACTGTTACCACATGGTTAACGTGTAACACGTAATGGTACCTTAGTTACGTATCCTGGAATGAATGTGAAAGGGCAAGAAATGAAGAAATGCTAAAAATACCTAATTTGGGTCTTCGTAACTTCAAACGAGCTTTTCAAAGCCAAAATGGGCACGAATCCACCTCTGTCTTTATAGGGATTACTCATCGGGACGCAGGCAAGGTCTTTCTACAGTTTTCTCAAAAAATAAGCTCTCTTAACAGACCAGAGAATGCTTATGCTTGCGATTGATATGAGCAACTGTAGGAGACCTTAACCTTATATATAGGTTCCATACCGGACTTCCCTATCACAAGCTCGATATAGGTCTGGTCGACACCGATCGGGATCCATTTTTCACACAAACTTTGACCCATTGATTTAGATCATTTATTGGGCCACTTTATTATCTTTATCTAGATCAAATTACGTAACTTAACCGATAAGTTACTAAAAACTGAAAAATAAATTAATAGTAGTCCAACTTTATGAGAAAGGACAAAATTATCCAACATTCTCCCCCTTAGACAAGCATTAATTATAGTTTCGACACTAGTTTAAAAATAATTTAAAAACTCGGTTAAGTCACTCTACTGAATTAGTTGAGTATGATTAAAAACAAAAACATTTGATCCAAAGATAACGAAAGTCCATCATTTCGTCCTGCAGGCTTTCAATATTGAAAAGTATCAAATGCATGTGTCATGTACAACACAGATCTAATATAATCACAACATGAATGGGAAAATGGAATGTCACAAATTAGGATGATACCTTTATTATCTAAATTACATCATCTTTGTTTGTAGGTCTCGATTTCTCCAACTTTATGCTAAACTGCAATAAAGAAATCCTGTTTTCTCTCACCAAATGCTAAATAGCATTAGAGAAAACTTAATTCCTCTTACTAAATGCTAAACAGTATAAGAAAAAACCTTTATGTTCTCCAACTAAATGCTAAATTGCATTAGAGAACCTGTATGAGATTAAAAACTTATATCCCCTATGTCATGTCAAACTTTATGGATATCTATATAAAACTGTATGCGTTTAAATAAAATAGGCACAAGGTTAGTCTATTTATATGCCTAATGACCTTTAAATTCTTAAGATTGACACAAATCTTAAACTTTCATAAGTATTATGACAATATACGATAACATGTATTACTGAGGATAAATGATGACCATCTTTATCGATGAATCATCATACTGTCATAATACATCAAAATATACAAAAATACATAGAGCAAACATGATGATCCCTTAACTAACAATGTCAATGGACTTTAAAACACCCATAATGTATACTTTTGTCACAAACACAGGTGGGCGAATTCCTTTAGTTAAATGATTAACTAACATTTCCTCAATCCTTAAATGCTCCAAACCTTAATGTCACCTTTTTGTATCATCACCTTTATGGCCAAATAATTGACTTTTAAATGCTAAGACCCTGTAATAATCAATGTGGTTTCTAAATAATATAGTACCAAGATTATCACAGTATAACCGAATGGGTCTAGTAACTGAATCAACCACAGACAACTCAAAAATTAAATTTTTGAGCTAAATCGTCTATGAAGCAGCCCCATAGCATACACCCTACATGCATAGTAAAGGAAGTTACCTATGTTTACTTGACACACTTCCATAATATTGTACCATCTGCAAACTTAAAACTGTAACTTTAAGTAGACTTTTGATCATTCGGACACATGACTAAAATCTGAATCTGAATTCCCTATAAGGTTTAGTTTGCTGACTTTTCTATATGACAACATTTAATCCTTAATTCCCTTTAATATCTCAACATGCACTTGACTGCATTTCAATAGTCTACACCTAGGTTAACCAGATATTAACCAAACAGTCTAACAGTAAATGCAATGTCCCTCCTAGTACTTAGCCAAGCATACATCAGGCTATCAACCATACTAGTATATGGAACATTCCTCATAA
>JANZLD010000006.1:4475702-4487989 GCA_026413575.1 Erythroxylum carthagenense | reverse complement strand
ATTTATGATGAGTTAAATTGGTAGGTATGAGTCGTTGGATTTAAATGCAGGTGCTGTCCAAGTGACAGATTGTCAGGAAGATCTTTGAGTCCACTTTTGACCCTCATAGAGTTGGAATATAGGTCGGTGGTCTTCATGAAGTTTGTAGATAATTCTTTTACCTTTCTATAGACACTAAGTTTGTTAAATTTGGAGTTCTGGGTCAAAAGTTATGGAGGTCACAAGTTCTGGTGCTGTTTGTGGAGAGCTAGTCGATCTGTCTTAGTGGGAACTTTTGATTCCCCTAGAGTCCGAGATAGCTTATAGGTCCTTCTTAAAAAATGTAGATTTTTCTTCTAGCTTTCCAACGCTTCCAACTGTGTCTGATTTGGAGCTCGGACTCAAAAATTATTGAGGTTAGAAGTCTGGTAGGTCGGATCGCTGGGCAGGTCACTCGGCTCGGCACGCGAGCGCCCAAGGCGCTCGGCATGCTGAACGAGGCGCTCGCCCGAGGCACTCGCCGGCGGACGGGCGAGGCGCGGGACGAGCGCCTCGCTCGCCCGCCCCGCGGGCGAACGATCCTTGGCCGAGCTTGCGTTTGGGGGTCGGTTTTGGCCGACCGACCCCTCTCCCTTCTTTTAGCAATAACTTTTTACACAGACCTCCGATTGACTCCATTTTTATAGCGATGGATTTCTAAGGGATTTTTCTATCTTTCCACACTTGATTTATCAGTTTTTATTTTTAAATTGAAAAAGGTTACTTGAAGCAAAGTATGGAGGTCGGCTGATCTAGTCTGAATATACTTTACTAATTTTAAAATATATGGAGCTAGAAAGCTCGGATCGAAGCGATTCTTGTTTTAAATTAAACTAGAGACATAAACCTACAAGTTTTATGAAGGAACCGATCAGAAATTAAGCCTTTAAGATTTTCAAATTCTGACCTGAATTCGGTAGTGCCCAATTTTGGCTGTTTTCTTTGAAATAGTATTTTGGCCATAACTTTTTCATTTCAAATCCGAATTGAGCGATTTCAGAGGCGTTGGAATCGTGAGATCATGAGGAACAATTTTCTTAAAAAGCAAATCCCAAATTCTTTCTATTAAAAGTTCCTCTACTTGTGGCCAGTTGTGTTCGGTTTTGGGGTCTTCCATGCTTATATGGGTCCGAATGTTGGGCCTCGGAGACGGGGTCCAACAGTGATGCCAAGCAATTCCTTCATTTTTGCAAAATTCATTGAATTTATCTCCACCAAATTCCAAACCATTATCTGTCCATAGTCGCTCAACATGTTTTCCTTTTTGCTTTTCAATCAAATCTTTCCATTGCTTAAAGGTTAAGAAAACAAAACTTTTGTGTTTCAAGAAGTAAACCCAAGCCTTCCCTGGGCACCACCTTTAGATGGAGCACGAGAGGGCCCCCAAAGATCAGAATGAATATAATCCAAAGTATCTTTAGTTTTGTGAACAACTGGAGAATTGAAACTGACTCGTTTCTGCTTCCCAAAGATACAATGCTCACAAAAGTCCATCTTACCAGTACTTTGACCACAGAGTAGGCCTCTCTTGCTTAACAACATTAAACCTTTCTCACCCATATGTCCTAAACGTATGAGCCATAATTTGATAATGTCACCATCAGTAGAGACTGGCGCAGCACCTGTTACTGTAGATCCTTGCAAAACATATATACAAACTACTAGACCTGCAAGCTTTCATCAATACAATAGCACCTTTAAAAATTTTCAAAACTCTACCTTCAGTTGAGAACTTGCACCCTTGAGAATCGAGAGTGCCCAAAGAGATGAATTTTTTCTTCAAATCAAGAACATGTCTAACATCAATGAGTGTTCTGATAAAACCATCATACGTTTTGATCCGAACTGTACCTTTATCAACAACTTTACAGGCAGCATTATTACCTATCAAAATAATTCCACCATTCAATAACTCATAAGTGAAAAAGCACTCCTTGTCGGGACTCATGTGGTAAGAACAACCCAAATTTAAAATCCACTCCTTATTAGACTTAAATTTATCTTCTGTGACTACAAAGATAATTCCGTCATTCTCATCTGTTGCTATACTAGCCTCAATGGTGTTGCTGTTATTCTGCTCAACTTTATTTTTCTCCTTATATTTCAATTTATAGCAGTTAAACTTTATATGCCCCTTTTTCTTGCAATAATTACAAGTTTTATTTCTATGTGTAGATTTTGACTTGCCTTTGGATCTACTTCTTTCAAAATCTCTATTTTCAGATCTAACCCGTACGAATAGTCCCTCTGCCTGACTTCCACTAATCTCCCCAGTGATGTCCCTGTCAATCCGCTCTTTTGACTTTAATGCAGACTTAATACTATTATATGAGACTGACTCTTTCCCATAAATCATAGTATCACGAAAATATTTAAGGGAACATAACAACAATATGGCTTAATCTTCATCCTCAATTTTTACATCTACATTCTTTAAATCCAAAATAAGAGAATCAAATTTATCCAAATGTGAAAGAATAGATGTACCTTTTATTATCCTCAGCATGTACAACTTTTGTTTCAAATAAAGCTGATTTTCCACCATCTTCTTCATGTACGTAGCTTTTAATTTGTCCCACATATCTTTAGCTGTGTTTTCACCTGCAACCTCTTGCAACACCTCATCAAAGAGATTCAATATGATGGTTGATCTAGCCTTTTTATCTAGATCTGTGAATATATCTGATGCCATATCTGCTGGATTTTCCTCCACTCCATCAAGTACAATCTCACATCCATCTTGTATTAAAATTGTTTGTATCTTGAGCTGCCACATACCGAAATTAACTCTCCAGTTAAACTTTTCAATAGAGGTCTTCGTTATCGTCATGATGACTAAAAATTGATATTCCGACTATTGTTCTATAGGTGGGCCCACACGTGAAATCTGGATAGCAGACCCCACAAAAGCACTGGATACGAGCCCTACAAGCAAAGTCTGGACCTGGGCCCTACAAACAAAGCTAAACTCTGTTTACAAAAGCGAAGCAGTGAGTCCCATAAGATAAATCCGAGGTTGTGGGCCCCGTTTAGACTCACATTAAAAATCTAAATTACTTTCTGATGTGCAGGGTTCACTTTAGTGGCAACCACAGAGCATACGGTAAGTTAGACCAACAGGAAAAACTCTGATACCAGTTTGTTAAGATAAAGTACCCTCGGATCGGATACCGATTGAATTTAATAACTCGAAAAATAGTAACGAAAATAAAGATAGACAAAATAAATATGACAGAACATAAAGACTTATGTGATTCGGTCAATGTGACCTATGTCTATGGCCAAAGGGTGAGCAATTTTACTAATATGTGGAGAATGTATACAAGTACAAAGGCTGGAACAAAAGGCTTTCAAAACTTATAAGTATACAAAAAATAATTGAAGAGAGGATGAGAGGATTTGAAGGAATGGTGTATTTAAGCTTGCAAACATCCCTTCTATTTATAGCTGATGAAACCCAAGCTTGTGTCCAAATTCTTCTAAACGGTGGTCATTATTGTTGACAAACTTGAAGAGGTCAAAGTAGAAAATGGTGGCCATAATTGTTGAATGCTTGCAACCAATCACCAGCCATATTTGACATAATTGTTGAATGCATGCAACCAATCACCAGCCATATTTGACATTTAGAGGGGGCCAAGGCACATGTGCATGCAACATTTTAATTATTGACAAATTAAGAATTCTGAATATTATATTTATCCGTGCTAGACCACCTATATATATGGGAGTGGGGAGCGGATTATTATGTTAATATTTATATTTAATATTAAACCAACTTTTCATGTATATATATAAAATACATTTCTTATCCTTACATTGATTTAGAATATAGTTATCAATGCTAATTCAAGTCAGCATGTTTGGTAACCATATCGAACTCTAAAACCAGTGAAATTCATTAATGTCTAAAGACGACATGAATGCGTTTTTAACTTACTACCTCTGAATCTTAAAGCCTATATTTGGTAGGTTGAGTACTAAATTCTCACTTACAAGGATTAGAAATTTATATATTTTTTTGTTTCTCCACCACAAATTCTTATGACATTGCTAATATTAAAGTGTTAAGTAAGAGTAGCTTATATAAAAATGAACTATAATATATTTTAATAATAAAGTCTTCTACTGTCTCAATTGAGTACTTAATGGAGTTATCAGTTAACAAAAGTGATATATTTGTAAGCTTTGAACTTCCTGAAAATAGACAAATACATAAGGTTAAGTTCTACTTGCTAACTCTGAATTTTAAAGTCCTAAATTACCTGGTCTGAGCATTAAATTCTCAATTACAAGGATAAGTACTGTTAAAATATATGTTATATATCTTATTTTTAATTTTAACATTATTTGATCATTAGATTTTCAAGATAATGTTAATTAGTTTCAAATTATAATCAAGATGGGACAAAATTTCTTAGATTTGATTGGGATAATATTTGATAAAAGATTGTACGAAAGATAGAATTTTATCTAGTAAAGTCTCTTAATTATGATAGAACTTTATCTTGTAAGGCCTTCTTTTTCATCATGTGACAATAAGGTTGAAGGGACTGTTGCTATAATTGTTTCTTTTTGGGTGTGGCTGTTAACATCCTTTGTATTCAACTGGTTCTCTATTGGGGGTTTTTACGTAATCCAGGCTGCATTTGTGTGCTACACTTTTCATGGTTATGCGTGGTTAATGAGTTTATGAGTGCAGCTATAATTTTCTTTTCGCAAATGTGTGAATCAACTGGTTATCTTTGTGTTGTAATGTCTATAGATCATGTCACCTAGGTTGAATAGTTTTGTGCTACATTTTCTTTAGTATGTTGTCATTGAGTGGGTGTTCTTATAGTTGTGATTTCTCTAGGTAATCTTATATCATATTGGTAGCTGATTTAGTGGGGATATTATCCTTATGTTTCTCTGAATTTTCTGTCAAGGATGACATGATTTTAGGGGCTGAAAAATTGTTGATTGCGTGTGACTTTGAGCTGTGTTCTCTACTGCTTTTTGAACTACCATTAAGAGCTTCTTTGGTGTCTTGTGTGTGGATTTTGGCTGCTGGTTTTTCTATGTTGTTTTCACAATTTTATTGGATTGTTTATTGTCGATATAGTGTTAATTTTGTGGATTTCATTTTTGTGTTCATGTGTGAAAATTTCAGAAGCTTTTGTGATGTTTGTTGTGGTTGTTGTAACTTTATTGGGTTAATGTTTTGGTGGTAAAATATTTGTTGATTTAAGATGTTTTTGTGGCTGCTGTGCGTGAGATGTTTCAATGACTATATCAAAGGTTCATAACATACTTCTTGGTTAATAACTTTCTGTTCTTTTGTTAATGAAGCGGCATACCTAGGAGAATTGCTTTTTATCTCAAATGTTGTCTTTGTTTATGTCTTTATTGTTTTAATCATTTTAGTTGTTTTATTATCATCGTTATTATCAATTATCGTTAAGAAAATTCTCTGTTGAGGTTAGCATGAGGTTGGTGGTCGTGTTATTGAGTGTGAATTAATTTCACGAATAGTGAGGATGAGGGATAGTTTCAAGAGTTGAGTAGTGTCGGCTCAGTAAAGTCTTGTATAAAACTATTGTTATTAGTGAAAGTATTAAGTTGGATGAGACCCCGTAGATGTAGGTAAGATGTATTGAATTGTGTTACTAAATTTTGGTGTTAATTTATATTTGTACGTTTAATTTTTTTAGCTTTTGGTTATGCTAAAAATGACTGCGGTAAATCGAAGATTTTAGAAAACTACTACACCCCTTCCGATTATCAAATACTTTATACATAATTAGTTGTAAGATCTCTACGCAAATACTTGAGAAAGTTATAATATTAAAGTCTTAAGTAAGAATTGTTATATATATTGAAATTTGAAATATAATATAAAGTTTTTAAGTGAAATATAAATCACACTTTCTTATGTACCACATGTTGATTTTAAATTGGAATTAAATTCTCTTAATGACTAAAAAATAATAATTTTAAAAGCTATTTTCTTAAAATTCAAAATATAAATTCGTCTTTATTTCTCGATTGATGATAATTTTAGACATCCTCATTTGGAATTGTCATTTTATCTTCTTCTTTCTCATTTGGTCGGCCTCTTGTCTTAATCTTGCAGTCTTTTCCTTAGCGGTCTTCATTTTATCATTTTTAATAAAATATAAAATATGAAAAGACATGATTATAGGAATACCAAATTCTTTCATAATTCTATTTTGTCAAATAGGAATAGGAACAACATCTACTCTTTACTAGTGGGTACTGGTCATTGGATTGTTGATTTTGAAGATATCCAAAAATAGTTCCTAGTTTTTTTAGAGCACTATTGAGAACAAGAAAAACCTATCCTCTTCTATAGAGTACGTGACAACTTTTTTTCCTTCTCCTATTCTTGAAAATCTTTAAAACAATCTCTTCATTGAAGTCTCAGCATAAGAGATTAGTGATGTCTTTAACTCCTTTAACCTAAATAAGGCTCATAGTCCAGATGGTTATAGTGGCTTTTTCTTTAAGAAAACTTGGCATATTGTTAGGGATGATATTACTCGAGCCATCGAAGATTTTTACAACATGGGAGGCTTCTTAAAGAGCTTAACTTTACTTTTATCTCTCTTATCCCTAAGATTACCCTTCCATTGTGTATGATTATAGACCAATCTCCTACTATAACATAATATCTAAGGTGATTTCAAAAATCATGGCAAATATGCTTAAAGATTTGCTCCCTCACATAAACAGTCGCAGTCAAAGTGCTTTCATTAAGGGTCACCGAATAGGGGGACAATATCCTACTAGCTCAAGAAATCTTTAAGAATTACCACCTTTCAAATAATCACAAGCGTTGTGCTTTTAAAATTGATTTGAAAAAAGCCCTATGATTCAATTCACTAGGATTTCTTCCTGAATATGCTCTTAGTTGTAAGTTTTCCTCCTACTTATATTAAGTGGATTGACGAGTGTATTACCTCTCCTTCTTACTTTATCTTGATCAATGGATCTCCCTTAAAAAATTTTCGTGGTAAGTCAGGCTTAAGATAAGGGGATCCTTTATCCTTATATCTCTTTATTACCTATATGGAGGTTCTTTTGAGGAGTTTGGATGCGTCTATAGCTTGCAGTAACTCTTTTAAATACCACTGAAGATGTAAAGCTCTTAAACTCTCCCACCTTTTGTTTGCTGATGATCTTTTATTGTTTTATCATGTTGATTTGGTTTTGGATCAAACTATGCTTAATTGCCCGCGTACATTCTCAAATTTGTCTAGTCTGGACATGAACCTTAGTAAGAGTGAGTTCTTCCTATGTACTGATATGGATCATATGGATCATTAGCTGGAAACACTAATTGGTCTTCAAAAAGGTCACCTTTCTATTTGTTACCTGGGGGTTATCTCTCTTAACAGGTCATTGTCTAAGAGAGATTGCATACCTCTATTGGATAAAATTGATGCCAGAGTAAACAAATGGACCTATATAACTCTTTCCTATGATGATAGACTACAGTTGGTTATTTCTGTGCTCTCAACTTTTCAGGTGTATTGATCTAGTCATTTCATTCTTCCTTTTTCCATTATTAAAGAAATAGAGACAAAATTAAGAAATTTCTTATGGTATGGGAATATTGTGTCTAACTCTTATGCAAAGGTTAAATGGAATGACCTATATAGACACAAAAGAGAGGTGGTTTAGGCATTAAACATTTATCTACATAAAATAATGTTCTTATAGGAAAAGCATACACAAATGCTTCGACCTAGACTATTTTGAGACCTCCCAATCCTCATGTCCCTTGGCATAAATTAGTCTAACATAAAAGAACTAGCCTAAGGTATTCCTTTATCCTATAGCTAGCTTTTCTCAATAAGTTGCAAACGAGGGATAAACTCCTATTCTCCTATATCCCAAATCATTGCTCTTTGTGTTTATTAGATAATGAGTCTATTGCCCAGCTATTTTTTTTAGTATTCCTACTCAAAAACAATGTGGATACATTATCTAAACCATTTTTAGATCCACTTGCCTAACTTGAAAAATCTTCAAGCCATTCTAAATTGGTTTAACCATTCTACAAACTACAAAAATATTGACCTCAACCTTTTTATCATCCTCCTCTCAGTTATTGTGTATAACCTTTGGTTCAAAAGAAACTACCGAACCTTCAAAGATAAAATCTTGGAAATTAGGAGCTTTAACACTAGAGTGGTTTTCCAAGTTATGGAACTTCTCAAATTAAACACCGAGGGAAGGTAATTGTTGGTGTGGATTGTTTTCTCTAATGTATTGTTTTGTAGGTTTGCTTCCAGTTCATGACAATAGGAGATCTAAAGAGGAGATCAGACTCTCCTACTCCTCGGTTCTTAAAGCAATAAAGATCTATCTTTCAATAGATTAGGAGAGCTTAGTAGTACCCTTTCGGGTTTCTCCAAGGATGTATTGGGTGAGAGTTTATGCAAGTATATGATGGAGGGTTCAGGTAAGGCATCAACTTTCTTTCTTTCAAAAGTCTTAGAGTAGAAAATTATCAAGACTTGGGATCACGCTGTTGGGACAAAATGGGTGCAAGAAGAAGGGGGGAAAGGTTTTCTCCTTTCTCATCCTTGGTATCTTAAGCAATGGAGATCTTACCCTTTTAGCAGAATCGAAGAGTTTACTTAAGAATTTCTACCTATGAAGTTTTATCTCGATAATTCTAGTTTTTGGATAAAGAACTGCTTTACTAATTCAGTCTCTAAATATGTGTGTAGATAGATAAGGTTGTATCTTTTTAGGTCCCTCCTAGGACGTCTTGGATGGAAGGTATATATAGGTTTGATTGTTGTGATATGCTTCTTGTATAGATATAGATCTCGTGTCCTACTATTTTCCTTAAGAAGGCAATTTTTGTAGAGTTTTTTTGTGTTCTCTTAGGTTTGATTATGTCTTTTTGGTTTTGGAATGAGATTTGCACCTTAGGCAATCTTTAGTTTTGTACCTAACTTTTTCTGTTGATTTATTACTAATTTACCAAAAAAAAATAATTAGTAGGTCATAGGCACGATTTTCTTTATATTTTGTTAATAAAAGATTGGTGTTTATGTCACGTCAGAGTTCGAATTTTGTTTATAGGTGGTCTTTTTCGTGCTTTCCTTTCTCCAAATTATTTTTCGATGTATTAATTATGCGATTTTATAAGATTTTATAAAAAATATACGTTTGGATAGCGACACTTTCTTACGTCTTATAAAAGCATAGCTGCCTCTGTAACTTCTTGAGTGGAATTGAACCCCGAGTTTAATTACCATTAGCTAATAAAGAAAAGTCATATTCTCTTCAATTTTGTTTTAAATTTTATCACAAAAATTTTTGGGGTCATAGACATTTTGTATTTTAAAACTCCTAAAGCTAATAAAAAGGTGCTAAATATTTTTTACTCTCAAAATATGTTAAATTTTTTTTGCTCTCAAAATAAATTGTGAATTCAGAATAATAAAATAGATCTAAAAATTAATATTTTATTCAAATTAAGACAAAAATCAATTCAAATACATAATTTCAAGAGTTCAATTTTTATGTTCACAAATTATGCAAAATACACACAATTGACGTAAATTCAACCCTTATAATGAAAATTCAACTATGTCGAACACCTCAAATTATGATTTTCCACTATGCTACTTAAAAATAAAAATTAAAGTACACAAACAATTAATCAATACTTAATAAAATATTTATTAGATTATAATTGAAACAAATTGAAAGTTTAAATATTTTTATTGTTACGTTTTAAAGTTTGGATTAAAATTTAAAAAAATTAAAAGTTTAAATATTATATTACTAACTTTTTAAAGTTCGAGCTACAATTAAAATTTTGACAAATTTTTAAATTTTTTGTTTTTGACAATTAACCCAAGTTTATATAAATATTAGTATAACGCAAAAACCCATTCCATGCAGCAAGTTGGGATTAGGCCTGAAATAGACTTTATCTCCTTCAATTTGGGCTTAATCTAACTTGCTGGTAGGCTTTTCCTTGGATTTAATTTATGAATTACTCAAATAAAGTCTAACGTCAAGTTAAGTAATATACAAAGTTTTTCACGAAGATTTGAGAAAGGTTATAATATGTACAGTCTTTTTTTTATATATATATTTTCACAAAGAGTTTATTTGTATGATTTGAACCTTATATTTTTATAGTCACAAATGAGAAACTTTATTAGTTACTCCAATAATTGTGTGCTATTATAAATGTGTAATGAATGTCCCAACGGCGTCTTTAACATGTCTCCTCCCCCCACCGGCGATATTCAGTGGCAGTTGATGGTATTTGTAGAGCAAAAAATCCTTAAGCACTAATGAACAGTGGTATGTTGATCCAAAATGGATGCTTCGTATTGAGCCATCTCTTTCGATGATTTACGATCACCATCTGTCAATCTGAGTCTTGAATGATCGGACCTATTGACAGACCTCGTCGGCTCCAAAGAGACAAAATGGTGACTTGAGTCATTTGACAATTCACGTCTTGAGAAAAAGAAACAAAACAACACACACACCCGTGACGAAATGATTAGTAAAATCAATTATTTTATAAAAAATCAGAGTATATAAAAAATAAAACTTAAACATAAAATTAAGACACAAAACTAAGACACTTAAAAAATACAAATAATAAAAAGATTTAAAAGTACATAAATTAATGCTTTTATTTTTATCTAATAAATAATAATTACAAATTTAATAAAAAGAGTTAAATATAAGTATCTAGCTTCTTCTCTTCACATATTCCATTACAAGAATATGTAAATCGTATGTATCCATATTTCATAATATGCGAAGATAACTGATATTTGTTAGCTCAAGTTTATTATTAATAATTTTGATGATGATTATATAATATTTTAAATTTTAAATTAGATTTATTTTTTTTATAGACAAGGATATAATTCTTTAAAAGCAATAAAATTATAAGAATAATGCTTCATTTCTTGCTAAAACCTTCTTAATAATTTTACCTTGTTAAAAATGATTCTACAATATTAAAAGGATTATGCTAATCATATATTTTGTCAATCAATTCTAAGATATTACCATATTTATTCCTTAACGTTCGAATATTGAATATTTCAACAGAAATGATATCGTAAATTAAGCAATAGCTAGTTAAAAAAAATGCCAACTTAAGAAAGAGTCACTACATTTGCAAAAGACACACAAGACAAGCTACATTATTTCAAATAATCTTAGAGCTTAATTATTTCTTGAAAGTTATATCAAACTCTTTGTAACTTAGAAAGTGATATTACTATAAAGAGAATATTAAATCCTTCATATTACTTGTAGAGGCTAACAAAAAAGTGTAGAAGGTTAAAGAATCTTGAAAATTATACACTTACGAGTTTGAAGAGGCTTGTCAATTACTCCTTGGCTTTTATAATGACATACTCAAGTTGGATATTTGGAGATTAGATGTAAGCTTTGTTATAAGTCCAATCAGGATAAATATACTATATCATTTTTCTCTCCCTTCCTAACTTTTTCTGCATTATAAGTTTGTATTTTCAAGAAGCTCCTTCAATTTTATAATAGACTCCTTTGTTTTATTGTAATAGGTTTCTTTCGAAAGTTAACATGCTCCTATTGTTTTGAACGTTAGCATGTTCCTTTTGATTAATTGGTTCCTTTATATTTGAACATTAACAAGCTTCTTTCTTTTTCATCGTTGTTATGATGCTTTCAAAAATTTATAGGCCCTTCTATTTATTTTATTTAGCAAGATCTTATCGATTTGAAAGTACTTTAAATTTTTATATACATGCAATTCACCCCTCTTGCATATGTTAGCTTTATCAATATTAATTTTATCTACCTCGTATAAGACAATTGGTCAATGGCTTAAATAAATTCTCCGATTCAAAAGATTAAAGAAAAACAATATATAATTTAAAGAAACTTCGAGGTTTCAAATCTAATAATTGAAAAATTACAGAAACCTATATATATAAAAAGCTAACTTGAGAAACTTTAAGAGTCCCATTTAGACAATTGTAGTATTTAATTATAAATTTAGACAAGTGTGTAAGGTTTGAAAAAAATTAATAAAATTATCAAATAAACATTTGATTATTTAACTACAAACCGACAAAAATAATTAGGACTTTGAATTGAAATTCAGATAAGAAATTAAAAGAGTAAACAGAACTTAAAATATTTAAAAAAATTTTAAAAAATTTATATAAGAAAATTCAAAACGATATTTAAGTATTTAAATACGAACTTAAAGGGATATTTAT
>JANZLD010000006.1:4458296-4475602 GCA_026413575.1 Erythroxylum carthagenense | reverse complement strand
TTTAATTATTAAATAAAATTTTATTTCAATTTTATATTTTAAAAAATTTTAAATTGAATTATATTCATTAATAATTATTAAATTAATTTAATTTAAGATATTTATAATTTTATTAATAATTAATTTTTAATTAGTTAAATATCTAATATATTTAATTGATAGTAAATTAAATAATATATGTTTTTGTTTCATGTTTCAATTCTACTTAGTTGTTTCTTTATCACGAACTCTTATTCTAAATTGTAATAATTTGATATATAAGGATATTTATTAATCTTTTTATTAGATGTTTTCATATAATTATTATTTATTATATAATGAAAATTGAAATTGTAATAATTTAAATACTTTGTATTGTTCTTAATTTTATATTTGCATGATGATATTTGCCTTTTTTTCATATAAATTGTGTTTATTATTTATCTATGAAATATCTGAAAATTATTATTATTTCATATTAATTGCGATTATTATATATTATTATAAATTTTGGAACAGGATTAAAAATATATAGTATAACTATTGTAATATGACAATGGATTATTTGTAATTTTTAAAAAATTCAGGAACTATTTTATAAATTTAAAAAATTTCTGAAATAGTTCTTGGTGTTAACTGGTACTGGTATAGTACCGTACCATAATCCAATCCAATATCAAATCCAATACAGAATTCGTAAAATTTATCTCACATATGCATCTTCATTAAATAATTCATAATTATTGGTACTTTCTCCTTTGCAATAAAACAAAATTAGATAAATTATTCAATTCGTTGATGTTAAAACTTTATTATCATTATAAAGCGTGTTTTTCTGATACTAATTTGTTATAAATATATAATTCTAAATGTAAGAAAACCACTCAGATGAAATATTAACTTAAGTAAAAAAATAATATATAGACAAAATGTAAAGAGGAAAAAAAAACAATATCATACAATAAATCATGTGGTTTAAGAAAGTTTATATTTATAGGTAAAAAAGGATTACATTTTGTTATGTTAATTCAAATGGTTTAATACAAAAGTAGATAAGGTGATCTTTTTTCATACGTAATATTCCAAATCAAATCTCACATATTTGATCAAGTGAATCCATATTTGTAGATAAATGAAAAAGACTGCAAACGGTGTTATATGCTTATATTCTTCATACAAAAACTCGAAGAGAAGAGTAAATAAGAACTGACTTGTATTTTATTCATCTCAATTATTTACATCAAGTTAGATATCTTTATATACAAAGGCATAAAACCTAAGCTATCTGTGACTTACAAAACTACAGCTTATTTACAAAAATGACAATACTTTACATGAAATAAACAATACACAAATTATCACTTTAACATCTCCCCTCAAGTTGGAGTTTGGTGAACATCAACCAAACTCAACTTGGACAGAAGAGAAGCAAAAACAGGAGTTGCCAAAGCCTTGTAAACAAATCAACCAACTGATCTTTGGAAAAAAATATGAGCAGGAGCAACAAAACCGAGATTATACTGATCCCGAATCACATGACAATTAATATCAAGATGTTTGGTCCGTTCATGAAAGACTGGATTAGTAGTAATATGATGAGTCGCCTTTGTATCACACCGTAAAAGAACATAAGAGATAAAAGAAATCTGTAAATCACGCAACATATAAGAAATCCATTACAATTCATGCACAATGGAAGCCATACTACGATACTCTGCTTTAGTAGACGAGCGAGAGACGGTGGGATACTTTTTAGGCTTCCAAGAAACCAAACAAGAACACAGAAATACATAAAAACCATAAACAAATTGACGAGTAGTCAAACTTGATTTCCAATCAGCATCACAATAAGCTACGAGAGAACAAAGAGAAGAGATTGCAGGTACGGAAGAGGCAGGAGAAACAGGGGAAAATAAACCCTTAGAAGGACAACCTTTCAAATACTTCAACAAATGAAGAGTAGCATCCCAATGATCCTTACAAGGAGCAATAACAAACTGACTCAATTGTTGAACAACAAATGTAATATCAGGCCGTGTAAGACCTAAATAGAGCAATCTATCAATCAATCTACGATATTGTCTAACATCCTCCAATAATGAACCAGATTGATCTGTGTTAATGGACATTTTATATTTATTTTAGATATATAATTAGCTAAACTCTTGTCTATTTAATATTTAAATTGCACTAATTAAAAGTTATTTGTTTTAATTTTAGGCACATATTGAATTTGAAATGTTCAAGAGCATCAAGCAAGAAAAACTTTAGAAAACGTTAACAAGTGCATGTTTTTACATGCAAGAATGCGATTTAATGGACAAGATGGCCAGAGACAAAAACGACAATGTGGGAAACTAAGAAGTGGCGTGCGTGGACTTTGGAGAAGGGAGAAGAAAAATGACACAGCAATATGGACAAAGGAGAAAACGACAGTTAGCGTGAAGGTGTGGGCTGGTAGTGCATAGGTCTGTGGAGAAAGACAACAAAAACAGAAGGAGACAGAGAGTGCGGCTGATAGAGATACTAGTAGGAGTTGTTATAAAGAAAAGAAGCCAGCAACATATAAAAGCATTGTGTAGTGCAACGTTGTCACGTGGGGGAGTCAAAAACAAAAAGAAAAGCCACCATTTTATTCAAGCCCCCACTTCATGCCTCCACTGGATTCATGACCGTCGACAACACTACGCACGCAGCACTTACGTCCCACACATGCAGTAGTTTTGAAGACTCCAGTAAAAAATGCCACTCACAACATATGCAGTAGCCTTATTCACGTACAAGAGACAGCGCAGCCTTTATTGACCAACTCCCTCCACTCACGCAAGAAAAAAAATCACAGCCCTCAGCATATGGAGCACTCGTGCATGCAACCTTCCATCCGAAGCCCTCCATCAATGCACGCTGCCTCCATCCATTCACTCACGATTTAGTAGCCTCTATCCCCTCACACAAACACAACCTTTATTTTACAACAACATAGCCTCCATACAAAAACATAGATTGACGCACAGCCCTTAATCAACACTCTCCACTCACACAATGAAGATAGCTGAGCTAGATAGAAGAATCTGAGCTGGTGGCATAGAAAAACACGTTGCAGCTGGGCAAGCTAGTGGAGACACATGTTTGCTGGGGAACAAAACACGTTAGCTAGTGGAGGATGAAGACAGCTGTTGAAGCAAAAGGATTATGTGTGGCTTGAGATGAAGACATGTAGTTGCTGGTGCAGATGAAGAAACGTAGTTGCTGGTGCAAATTAAATCATGTTGGCAACTAGGAGACTCTCCACTCCACACACAACGTTATAGCATGGTGGACATTAAAAAAAATAAAGCAGCCATATTGAGGTGGGAGAAACCAACACGTTAGCTGGGGAGTTGTGGCAAGAGGAGGAGAAGAAAGCTGGTGTATGAAAATAACAAGTTTTTGAGTGAGTTGAGGGAGAGGACTTAACATTGGGTGTTCTTAATTTATTTTTTATTCCTTATATATTTTAATTGTGTGGATTTAATCAAAACAAACATATATTGTGACCATAATTTATGTTACATTGATGAATATGTCTGAATAAGTTTTTATTTTCGGTTAAGGTTAAGATTGATATTGGACTAGGATAACTTTTGTGGTATTGATTTTTACTTGATTGAATGCATATTTAGTCCTAATTTAGTTTGATCACCTAGATTAAGGCCTTAGATGTTTGAATGCCACAACCAATGGGATTGAATTTGTCCAAAAATTAATCAAGCGACATATTTGACACTAAAGTGTAGACCAACCTTAGGATCTTATGTGAGGATACTTAGGATTAATGAACTTAGTTTTAGGCTTCTTTTATTGAAAGCCTTTTATTCCGAATTATCTATGAACCAAGTGGGTAACTGGGATTTAGAAGAGAAAGGAATTCCCATGAACATTGGGTGCGACTGACTTAATTAAAGTAATTCCTAGATCAATCCACAATTACAATTTTTAGTTTCAAATCTAATTGAAATCTGTACCTTAACCGATTTATTTCATTTGATTAAATCTAGTTATTTTTAATTTATACCTTGCATTTTTCATATTTCCTTGATTTGCTTACTTTATTTAATTTTATTTTCAAATCAATCAATTCTTGATCGTCCGAATAATTTTTCATCGTTTAATTTAATTGTCTTGCATATTGGAATTCCCTTGGGTATGATATCTGGTTCTTATCATTTTATATTATTTGGCGACCGGGTGCGCTTGCCTTTATATGGTCTAGATAGAATTTAATTTATATTGCTTTGTTTAGACAACAACAATCCGCTATTTCAAGCCCTTAGGCAATGGTGTAGAAACAACTTGGCACCAGTCAAACCCGAAACCCTAACTCTCGACTCCTTAAATCAACTACTCCCTTCATCACAAAAGCGAAAAAGAGCTGATGGTGACTATCAACAATCAACTCCTTGCACTCTCTTGCTTCAATCAATCAATAGTGTTGATCGATTATAGTATCGATACCTGCTTTGATACCATGTACAGAAACTCTGAGAGAAGAGTAAATAAGAACTGACTTGTATTTTATTCATCTCAATTATTTACATCAAGTTAGATTTCTTTATATACAAAGGCATAAAATCGAAGCTATTTGTGACTTATAAAAATACAACCTATTTACAAAAATGACAACACTTTACATTAAATAAACAATACACAAACTATCACTTAACATTCTTCACATAAATAGGAATTACAAATATGAAATCATAGTTAATTTTCTAAATTTGGTTTATTTTTAATTAATTCTTTAAGTAATAATTTAATATAAAAGGAATTTATGCGTACGTGCAGCCTCGTAAACTTGAATAGAATTATAAGAAAGTATAATCTTTCCTTTTAAGATAAAATATGTATGTGAACATTTTAAGTTTTCATAAAAATTAAATAATTACTAAATTAATATTTAACTTTATTTATATAAAGCTTAATAATGAATTATTTCAAAATATGATTTTATTTTTTAAAAATTTATATAGAAAACCTTAAGAGTATATTGTAGTTTTAGCCTTATCCTCAATAATAGCTATATTTACTTCATATAATCATAGTTGACATTAGACTTAACTAGATTTATAAAAGTTTAATTTGCCTTAATAAATTAATTAATTGTCATTACTAATAAAATTTAAAGTTGAAGAATAAATTGCATGTTGTTGATGTTACGATTGAAAAGTTAAAGAATCATGTACGTTAACGTTATGACTGAAAAGTTGGAAAATACGTTATGGATTAGGAGTTGTTAGTTAATGAAAGGTTATTCATATGCATTATTTTGCACATATTATGAATTTAACTATAAATAATGGATTGGATATCATAAAAGAAGCAATGTATTCAATTTAGAATGATGTAGTTTATTAGAGTGCAATATTTAAAAGAGTTGAGAAATTAAAAAAAATCACTAAAACTATGCATTCTAAGCACGACGATGTTGGTTTTGATTTGTCCAACCATATAGAACTCAACATTTAAGATGTCGAAGTTGACAATCCAAGATATTGACTGAGGCAACAAATTTTCAGTACACTTGCATGTCTACAGAAGACTAATAGGAGTTGGCTAGAGAACTTTGTGTGAAGTTGAAATTATTTTATAATGTGACTGAATTGTTCTAAGGAACAAAATATCCAACTTTGCATTGTTGCTTTAGCACTATGTTCAAGATAAAGAAAGTTTTATCTAATTGTATGTTTCATTCTAATGATGTTATTCGAATTATGGTAGAGCAAATGATGAAGAAGTTAAATTCTTATTGGGATATGGTTATGCATGATGTTAGAGTCTTGTCTATGCTAGGATCAATATATAAGATGAAGGAGGTTAATTTTACATATAATGTGTTATATGGTGCGTATTGTTGTTGCCTGTAATCAAATTAATACCAACTCTAGCAATGAAAAATGTAGTTAGTGAAAAGTTGAGATTGTTCCCATGAGGGATTTTAACAGTAAAAGTCATACTAGTTTAAAACTAAAACAAAATAGGGGAGGGTGTTTAATTCATGTAAATTTAACAAAATTAAAAATGGTAGAAATCGAAAATTAACAAAAATAATCAAATCTAGGAATTCAGTAAACAAATCTTAATTTCGGGCCACTTACGTTATTAAACTAATATGGATTCCTGATATAAAACTCAGTCCATTAACAAACATTTATTGGGTGGTGTTTTCTCTTAAGATTAAATTAATAGAAACATATATTCCAAATATTCTTATTAGTCAACAACTTAGATACAATCTTAAGTTTAATTGATTAATAACTTTAAGAACTAAGAAACCAATGAACAAGACACCACATGTACAATATGCATTTAATCAAGTTAAGCATCTTCTTAGAATTTTCAAACTCTAACATAAAGATTGTAATCCTAATTGCCATTTTGAATTAACAAAACTAAACGTCAAATCCTACTAATTTGGCTATAAATTAAACAAATCAATTCCTAGTTGCGCACCTTAGAAATCAATCAATTCAATCTTGAAAAGAAATTTGAAAGACACTTAATAGTCATCAATAAAATAAACTTTATTTAGAAATCTCACACGTACTAGATGATAACGTGGTTCCCTTCAATCAAGAAGAAATATTTAGCTACTCATAACAAAAGTAAAAACCAATAGAAGAATAGCAAAATATAAATTCTCCATTGTTGGTCTTTTTTCAAAAAAATACGAAAATCCTTAAAACCAGAAAACTATTGCAGGAACTTAAAAAAACTCCTCTTAAAACGTAAACAACGAATATTTTTACTAATTTTCAATGTCCTCCCTCTTCCCTCCTATCGTAATCTTCAGCAGATACACTCCTAACATATTCAGGTCGTAGATCCCCATCAGCAAGGTAACAACTTGATTCCTAAAATCATGAAGATCTTAGGTGGATTGATTCTGATTTCAAATCATATTCTACAGATAATCTTTTTCTTTGCACATGCCCATACTTAGTCAATTATTTTTCTGCCAATTGGGAATTCGAATTGTCTTTACTTTTCTTACGTCTTTTTGATAAAATTTCATCTTTTATGTGATGAAAATTATCTAAGAACAATTAAAAGATAAGTTCATTAATTTTGAATAATAATTTCAACACATTGAAGAGATTTATATCCAAAATTAACACAAAAATGATAATTTAACAAATCCCCTTACGCCAGACCTTTGCTCGCCCTCGAGCAAATATGCCAAACCACTACATGCTATCAATTCGTCCTTTATAAGATTAATTGCACACAATCTGGTAAACTTAGGCCATTAAGACTTAGGTTGCAACATACATCATAATCACTTTTCACTGATATAAATAAACAAAGTCAAATTAAGACATTCTTGTTCAAAGGCAAATATGAAACTAACGTGAATTCTTCTCACAAATTTCTCTCTTTACGCTTAAGTGTTTAAGTTTAAAGTGTTTCTCTTAAATCTCCCTATAACAGATTAAACTACCATAGGCTTGCAAATTCATTAGTTATCATTCATTCAAATTATATGAGCTCATAGATCAAAAGGACTTTATTATGGGTTATAATAAGGCTAGGTTCACAGGTAAGGTAAAAATAATAAAGTGTTAATCACAAGTATTCACAGAGTATCAAGTAAATGGGACACTCAAATTCAAATTCTGATATAAACACATGAATACAAAGGACTACAACTATTCATTACTAACTAATGCTACTATGCTTTATTCTTATTTTTTTCTTTTTCTTTTCTTTTTTTCCCCTTTTTCTTTTTTTTTCTTTTTTACATGAATAATGCCAAAAACAAGGGAAAACAATAAAAACAAGATAAAATAATAGCAACATAAATTAACAAACACATGAGTAGAAGTACCTCGAAAAATATCTTAGAATACAATACAAAACAAAAGTTCCAAAATCAAAATGGTTACTTAGTACTTCATTCAATTTGTGATAAGGTAAGGCTAAAGGAATTTTTGGGATTCAATACAAGGTAATTAATTAAAAAACAAACAGGGTTAAAGGCTCAAAAGGGTTTGCAAGGGAAAAAAGACCCGGTGGATCATTTAAGCTAAGGGGTTTAAAACAAAGAAGACTTTAATCATTTTTATAAACTACAGAGTCAAACAAATTCAATCCAGTCTAGTGCAAAGCTCTGAAGGCAAGTCTGATTAGAAAAGCACACACAATACAAGAAAATAGAATGACATAAAAATGATATCATTAAGGCTCAAATATACTCACAGGTTTAATTCAAAAATTCATCTTAATTTTATATATTACCTAATTACTCAAATATCAAACGATTAGCATCGTTGACCTTAGAAGCTAAACTTGCCAAACGATTAGCATCGTTAAACTATTTTAATACGCAAGACCTGTGAGAGGATTAGTCTGAAATGGATGGCTTAAAAATATCTTCTTATAATTGAGACCCTCTTAAGATACCTCGTAAGTAACAAAAAAAATAAGCCCTAAAAGCATGCCAGTCGAAAGCTCAGACTACGGGCCACACGTTTAGCATCTTTAAGCTTTTTTAATAACCTACTGTAGATCTTGCCAACACCCTATTATTGATCAACTTAATCTTTTTACCCCACAAGGCCAGTCAAATGTCAATAAGTCCAATACTTCAACACTCAGATTGACAGATGGCCTTGTGATCGTAAATCGTCAATAATTCAATTTATTGCATGCAATGAATCGAATAAAGGGTTAGTAAATGTAATTACTCTTTTCAAAAGTTATTTGTTTATAATAATTAAGATATAGAACCTTTTTTTTGAAGGTATAGAATCTTTTAATTAGGTATTTAGGTCCATAAAAAATTTTACTTTTTTATTTAGTTTTAAATTTTAATTTATTTAGAGTAAATTTTTATTTTATATTAATTAAAGTCAATTACTCATTAGATCCTTAATTTTGAATTTTCAACGCAACCTCTTTAGAATTTAAGATCTTTTTTATCAATAACTATTTAGATCCATTTTCTTTTTTAAAAATAATTTAAAAAATCAAAAAATCTTTGGACCCAACAAAACTAATTAGACTAAATTTGTCCTTTTTATTTTTTA
The DNA here is from genome assembly GCA_026413575.1 of Erythroxylum carthagenense. Taxonomy (NCBI): domain Eukaryota; kingdom Viridiplantae; phylum Streptophyta; class Magnoliopsida; order Malpighiales; family Erythroxylaceae; genus Erythroxylum; species Erythroxylum carthagenense. The sequence goes on along the minus strand of JANZLD010000006.1, from coordinate 4,466,558 downwards.
TTGTAAATAAACCAATTCATAAAGGACTTAGATTGGAGATAGCTTTTTAGGCAAAATTTTTTAATCAAGTGATATAACTGACGACGACCATCACCAGAATTGAAGTAGACCTGCCATATATAAAATGTACTTGGGCGCATAAGCATATGCGAAAAGCTTTTACTTACAGACTATGAAAGAAAAAAAAAAAAGGAAATACCTGAGAAGATTTGGAATATGATTTTACTGAAATTTATCGAAAAATTGGTTCTTAATAAAAAATTTTAGCATACTAAAATGCAGATAAACATCTTATATAGAAAGGTCATTCTCATTCTTACATGTCTTTTAGACCTTTTCTTTTAGGTCTTATATTTTGTATTTAGCCCAAATATTAAATATGTAGTATTTTCTTCTTAATTGTTTAGCCTAAATGTTTTTTTACTTAGCCTACATGTTTTATTGTAATGACTTGTATGATTAATTTATTTACTTATCTTCTTTCTTGTTAGACTATTTATTTATTTATTTTATCTTTTATTTTTATTCTTTACCATATTCTATATTTATTGTATTATTTCACTATTACTTTTTATATATTTATTTATACATATTAAAATAATAAAATAATACTAATTAAACATAATATAAAAATAAAAATAGACATAAAAATTATATTTATTTACTTTTTATATATAAATATATAGGTAAATCGAAAATAACATTTTTAAGTTAAGATTACCTGGTATTAGAATTTAGAACCGTCATATCAATAGACAATTAACTTTAATATCGCGCAGTTAAATAGTAACGAGATACAACAGTATCCAATGGTCTTTATAGATGCATCGAATTCCAAGCTGCACTTCACTTTTCAGTATTGCAAACATAACAGTAACGGTTCTGCTTCAGCGGAAGAGCAGTAAGATTCCAAGATTTGGGCAACGAGTCGTAGTTCCTACTAATTCTCGTGCTCGTAGAATACCATCGTACATGTAACCCGAAAAGAAAAGATTTTGGAATCTTAATTGTTGACGGATAGCAAAGGTAAACCTTGTTTTAGAGTGTTGTCCAAATTAGCACGCACAGAAATGGAGGTTCAGAGGGTCCAAACTCTAGCCTTGGAAGGGCTAAGAGAACTTCCGGCACAGTTCATTAGGCCAGAGCACGAAAGGCCCCAGAATAGCAACGCCATCGAAGGAGTCACCGTACCTATCATTTCCTTCTCACAGTCACGTGAAGTTTTAGTGAAGGAAGTATATAGAGCTTGCACAGAGTGGGGATTTTTCATCCTCACTGACACAGGGCTGCCTTTTTCTTTGATTGAGAGGCTAAAAGAGGTTGGTAAGGAGTTTTTTGGGCTCCCACAAGAGGAAAAAGAAGCCTATGCTAATGAAGCATCGAGTGGAAGACTTGAAGGTTATGGTACAAAGATGATCAAGAACCATGATCAAAAGCTTGAGTGGCTTGACTACTTTTTCCACCTCATGGCTCCTCCTTGGAGGGTCAATTACAATGTTTGGCCCAAAAACCCTCCTTCTTACAGGTATATTTTTTTCAAAAAACCTTTTTGCTGTGAAGGGGGTATAAACTTGCCTAGTAAATAACTATTATCTTCTACTTATAATGATATCCCAGGGAGGTGGTACAACTATACAACAAGGAAATGATGAAAATTACAAATGAGCTATTGAAGTTGATGTCACAGGGATTGGGCTTGGAAGAGAATGTCTTGTGGTCATGTTTGGGAGGGGACAATATAGAATATGAAATGAAAATCAACATGTATCCACCATGCCCACAACCTGAGCTAGCCTTGGGAGTTGAACCTCATACCGATATGTCGGCCTTAACCATACTTGTCCAAAACGACGTTCCTGGCCTTCACGTCTGGAAAGATGGCAATTGGGTTGGTGCTGATTTCCCGTACGGACTCTACGTTCACGTAGGAGATCAACTCGAGGTGATGTAATTTTTTGCGATAATTACAGCCATAGTGAAAGATCAGAAAGAAGGCAATTCGTGTGTAGTTTGTATTGTATTTCTTGTATTTCACTGAATAGCTTGTACATGTATTTATACACATTTTGATATCTGATGAGATCACAGGAGATACATGAGATACATGAGATAAACTCAAATGAGATACTATCATATCTATGTGATTTACATGAAGATCGTATCTGTGAGATTGCATGAGGATTTCCATATGTTTATCAGATCATATATGTGAGATTGCAAGAGGATTTGCATATGTTTATCACATAGACATATACAGGGTTCATGTTTCTGATGCTTTCTTTGGCAACAATCACGTCATTTGAGTATTTTACAGAAGAATTCTAGTCCTTTGACTGTTCACAAATGTTTCAGGTACTAAGTAATGGGGAATACAAGAGTGTTCTTCACAGAAGTGTGGTGAACAAGGAAAAAGTCCGCATGTCATGGGCAGTATTCATTGCACCTCCACAAGAAGCTGTGATTGGTCCTCTTCCAGAGCTCCTGGACGCCCAAAATACCCCCAAATTTTCCACAAAAACATTTTCCGAGTATCGTTATCGTAAAGTCAACAAGTTGCCACAGTGAACTGAATGTCTTGTCGCAAAAATCGAAATAAATCCTTTCGCCTGATGCAAATGCCATGATCTTGTTTTTTCCCCTCCTGCTGGCTTTTGTGATTTCTAGGCTCTGTAGAGAGCGGTTGTTTCATCTTCAGTGCTGTTAACAATATTATTATCATCATCGACATCATCATATCACTTAAAAAAATTCGAAAGGATGTAGTTTCGCAAAATTTTAGTTTTGCCGTAATTGCTTTGAATTGTATACGTTAGTTGTTTGATATAAAGCAATTGTTTTTGTGACTGGCAATTTTCTAGCATAAATGAAAACAGAAAAATTAAATACTATTCTACGTCTGCAGGACTCTCACCTAACTTAATTACTTTTACCAAAAAACAACAATAATTTTATTCAAGGTATTATAAAACCAACTCACCCATCCCTTGACACTATCACTCGTTCTTATAACCTGTGAAATTAAATCACACCCAATAACATGACTATCTCCTGCTAACCTCAATGGAGGATTTCCACAACAATATTTGACAATAAAAATTAGAATTAAACAAAACAATAAGGACAAAAATACAGACATTTGAGATAAGAAAACAACATCCCTAACAATGACACTTCATCAATGAAAGAATGAAAAGTTATTTACCAAGAAATTTGTTTGAAACTTTCAAAATTATTACTGAAACATCCCACGCACAGCAGTGATCACTATAAGAAAATATTTATTTATCGATGGAATATTCCATCTGTAAAATGGGAATTTCCGTCGGTAATACAAATTACTGACGAAATTTGGTGGCAGTGAAATCCGTCGCTAAAGAGGCCGTAGTTAAAAGTTGCAACGGTCATCTTCCGTCAGTATTTTACCAACGGCCAAACGACGATAATATATCGTCAAAAATAATTTAACAACGGAACATATTAAGTTAATTTCCTTTGGTGAAATTTAGCAACGGATATATTTTCGTTGGTAAACCGAAGGTGATTACCTAAAAGAGTCAACTAATTTACTGACGGTAACCTTTACCGTTGGTAAATCACTACAGAAGTTCCGACGTAATATTTGTCCGTCGATAATAGCTGGTTACAGTTTTTTTTATTAAATTCCAATGTTATGTTGTTATAAATGCATAATGTTAAGAGTTACTAATTATTTGTTCATAATAAATTAATATATATATAATTTGATTGAAGAGAAAATTAATTAATAATAAAATGTATAAAGTATTTGAATTAATAATAAAAACATAACAATGAACAAATCTTATGTTTTTTATTGGAAACAAATGACAAGGACAAGCTAATGTTGTAGTGATCATGAGTGCTCTGAACTGTTAAGCTTCCCCTTTAACTGTTCCATCTTCTGTCTAAGCTAAGCTATCTGCTTCATTTGTTCTTTCATCTTAGTCATATGCTCCATCTCCGCTCTCATTTGAGCAAGTCGTTCTATCTCCTCTCTCCTCTTAGCTGCCTGCTCCATCTGCTCCATCGACTCTCTGATCTTTGATACCTGCTCCATCTCCTCTCTCAGCTCCTCTCTCATCTTCAAGCTCATCTCCTCTCTTATCTTAGTTATCTGCTCCATGTGCTCCATCTGTTGATTAACGTTAGCCTCTGTCAAATACCCTATCTGCTCCCTCAATGTGTCCATTGTGGCCCGAAGCTCGGATACTTCATTGCTTTGCGTTGGGCGAGCAGATGCTGTTGTATTGGACAGGGAAGAGCGGGAATAACATGTGTTCGCATATAAACCTAGGCATAATATTCTTCCACGACGGTCCCAACTACCCATAACATCACGATATGTCTGAGTCTCGTCTACATGTTGTTCCTCCTGAGACTGTTGCTGAATATTTTGTTATATTTGGTCATATTAGGAAGCAATGTTTACATTAGTAATTAAGGTATTATTGTTAAGAAATTATAAAATTGTATTAATTTCACTTACATTCAGCTGTCTACATCGGGTGTTGATGAAGTTGACACCATCATGTTTCTTCGTGTGGGTGTGCAAAAATAGCTGGATAGGTGTAGGCTTGGTGCCCAATGACTTTTCCTATATGTATAACCTAAATTGTCAGAGGTGAACTATAATTTATAAAAATTTCGACAAAGTTTCCTCTATATGTATGATATTTGCCCCTTGTTCAACAAAGAAAATAACTTCACATAGCCATATATGGCACCAGACATTTATATCATAATCAGTATGTACAAGAAAACGAAACAAAATGTATAAAAAATAGGTATGAAGTTTAGATACTTACTAGTCTATCTGCATGCTCGTAGTGGGTAATTGATCCTCCCGTATGTACTGGAAAACTCTCACCCCCCGGTCCTCCACGTATGTTGGCCGAGTTACGCTCTGAGATGGACATTGTCGCAGGTGATGTCCAATACTCGGTCCAACGACTCCAAATTTTTTTTGAAATATAACGCGATCGTGCATCTGCCTTGCGTATCACATTAATTAAGTTGCAATAACGTGTTCGAGTTTTATTTTCCCAAACTTTATACATGCTGGCGTAGAACAAAGAATCCCAATAAAATTATTTCTAAATTAAGAAGGGAAAAATTATATAATGTTAAAATATTTATGTAAATTATGTATATAAATCAATATAACAAGAAAAAAACTATTATTTGCACCTCAAACTCCTGAAAGTAAATTTCTTTGTGGAGTCAGATAAATTCTTCCACACATAACCCTCAAGTTCAATTCTTTGCTTAAATGAGAAAGTCATATTTCTGAAAGTCGGTCCAGACGGGACCAAAATAACGTAACAAATTATGTTATACTATGTAAAAATTGATAAAAGCATAACTTAATAATAAGCAAATTGTGAGTGATGTGATTTCACTTACTGTTCATTGACAACTGTTATAAACTTTCTTCCATTAGGTCCCTCAGCTCCAGGTTGGTTGACGTCTCCTCTATCCGATAAGCAGGTATTGGATGATATATGCATTGGTGAAGGGGATGGTGTAGGATGAGGAGTAGTAGGTGATGCCTCATTTGCAATAGTCGGTGCTGGAGGTGGAGGAAGTGAGTCATTGGGAGCTGTAGATTGTGACGAACCACCTTCACAGTAAGTTTTCCTAAACATGGCTCTAAACCTTGGCCATATAACCTCACACTGTCTCTTTGGTCTCATTTGTTAACTTGAAATTCAATTTTTCCCAATTCTCTACAAGTATAATTAATACTTTGAAATCAATATTTTACATAATATATGGAGAAGAAAATAAGGCAATGAAGTTGAAGGTTAATAAATTGTTATCAACAATACATGAATGTTAACAATAATACAAATATGCATTGTTTAACAAAGTCTTACAGATACAACAATAAATTAACTTGAAAGCTTAGTGTAATAATGTATTGCATAGAAAAATCACATTGATATAATTAATTTGTTTGATTCCATGTGACATGGGAGTCGGCAAAGGTAAATGAGTCCCCAATGTCCGGGTTCTCGAAAAGGGTCCTCGCATGTTCAAACGCACTAATGGAAACAGTGAAACTTCTTCCACCTAGTGTAGGCTTTTGAACACCTTACAATAGCTTTGAAGCTATAGCTATACTTGTTAAAGAAATAGTGAATGAGTTGCCGCTCTTAGTATAGAAGACTAATTCTCCGGATGAACTAGTAATAGGAACATTTTTACCTAAAACATAATCAGTGAAAAATTTTTTAAACTGTGATATTAGAAAATTGTTAAACCAACGAAAACGGTATATTATTGCATATGTGATTGTGCTGACGAGGTTTGAGGAATAGAAAATTTTTTGACAATACCCGATCTCCCTATTCCTTTATAGGCTGTTGTGACATTGCTCTCACCTTTATCAACATACATGTCCTCTTCGAGTTTAAAGGAAGCTTAAACATGTAGGATAGACAATGAAATGAGAATATGTAGAATAACTTGAATAAAGGAAATGAGATGTACATAACATGCAAAAAGACGACGTAGAGATCATACTAAACACCTTCAAGTAACAGATCGGCCATGGAAGGCAAACGATTGGTAGTGTATGATGCAGTGATATGTTTTGTCGTTTTTATTTCTTAGGCTGGGACAATTTTGCCACATTCCTCCCAACAGAAAGAATTTCTACCATCCGCAATCAGTCGCCATGTCGACATTCTTTTAAGAAAAAATTCTATGAAAGACCTTATATAATATATTGAAATGTAAATAATGTTATTTTTTAAATTAAAATATTCAATTACAAACACAAGTTTTTCGCTATCAAAACTTAATGGTAAATTACAATCTTCTTCTTCTTCGGAAGAATAAGAATTAAATTTTGGCTCCTCATTAGATCCCTGACCCTCGTCATCCTCTTCAGAAGAAATATCGACATATTCGTTTGATAGATCGTCCAAAGGTTCATTATCGTCATGCGTGACAGATGCATTGATAAAAGTGACATCTTCCTGAAACGCTTCACTTTCAAGACTATGCTCTCCTCTTCCATGTGATTCATAAACACCTCTAGGGTTTAGTTTGCAAACTGCTAACCAATCTGTCTTATCTCATCGTAAGCTTAGAAAAGGGATATAACAAACCTGTTTCCCTTGCACAGCCAAGACAAAAGGTTCAAATTGTCTCAATCTTCTTTGGTGATTGATTTCAACTGGATTGTATTAGCTATGCACTTTTGTTCCAACTTTTGGTATCGGGTCATACCAGTCACATTTAAATATCACAAATTGCTTCACTGGCAAAGCAGGGTATTCAATTTCTAGTATTTCAATAATTTTTCGACAGTAATCCATCATTTCCCCTATATCGAAACACCACTGTTTATTGTTGACATGCTATGTCCATGAGATTCTGTATGATATTTATATCCATTAACAAAATACACCGAATACGATTTAACAGTTCGTAGAGGTCCTTTCGCAAGATCGCAAATGAACTTGTTCTCGATTGGATTTTTTAAGGCCTACAAAATTAAATTTATCATAGCAAAGAGTATCATGTCATGAGAATAGTTAAATATACCTTTGAATTATAATTAAGAATACTTGTAAGTGAAAATTTACAGATCTCTTGAACCATCAAGGAAAGTGTGTTCCAACTTCTCTATTTATATCATCCTGTGTGATGCCGGGCATTATCTCTCGTAAGAATATCTCGTATAATCTAAGTACATAATGACTACTTTTATTGATCAACAACACATAATTTTAAATAAAGAAATAATCATGTTCAACTTACTGAACGAAAAGGAAGAACCTCTTCACAGTTTAATAAAATGTAACCATGTGCAGCCTTAATTTCTTCCTTTGTTAACATTCTTCTTGTCGCATGTCCATATATTTGTCCAGAATATGAAAAAATGGACAAGTTTCCATCAGCATTACTCGTGCCTCCCCCATCGTCATTACGAGGGACTTTTCTTGCTCTTGTGTTAAACTGCGGCTCAAAATAATGCCCACAAAAGGTACTAGCTTCTTCCACTAAATAAGCATTACATATGGAGTCTTCAACTCTAGCTTTGGATTTTACATTTTTTTTTCAAGTGATGTAAATACCTATATTTGACAAAATAGTGTTTAGAATTTAGTTGATAAAGCTTGTAAAATGGTTATTGCAGTAATATTTGTCGAGTTACTGTTAGTAGTGTGCCCTAGGCCAATGGATAGTTGTGATTCATGTATTAACATTATGACTTGTTAATAATATATTATG
>JANZLD010000006.1:4404217-4415243 GCA_026413575.1 Erythroxylum carthagenense | reverse complement strand
ATTAACTTAATCTTATTAGAATTAATTCTAGCTTATTAACTAAATGTCATTCCACTAAAGACAATTAGTTGAACTCTGGAATTATTCAATATTAAGAGAACACATATTTTATGTCCAATTGTAAACCTTATTTAGAACCTTATTATAGCCATCCGTATAACAAAGGATAAAATTATCGTTTTGCCCCTATGTTGGTTTTTCCTTCTAGAACTCCCATTTTACTTTATATGGTGATTAACGCACAAGATCTCATCTTGGTGTTAAGACTTGATTGGTAGCTATTCCATCAAACTACTAGCGCTAGTTTAATCACCAAATCTCCTTAAAACATCTAAAAGTGAAGATATCACTATAAACTCTTTTTTTGAGTGAATGTTTCCTAAAACATGTTTCAATTAATAATTTCAACATGCAGACATTGGATTAATACTCTATAAAAATCCATTCCGATCATATCAAGAATTATAATGAAACACATACGAGTTCACCACTTATCAAGATTATAGTTCATAATAATAAATGCTTAAGTTGTATGTTTTAAGATTAAAATAACAACCCACTTTATTCTTGAAAACACACTTAATTCCAGATTCATTTAATAGAGCCATTATAGATAGTCAACTATTATCATGATATGAAACTTATCATTCCCATGAAATAAACTCCTTTACTTACATTGAGATAAATTGCAACACTACAGTCTAAACAAAAATCAAGCGATCAACTTGATTATTCAACTGTGAATAAATTAATTTAGATTCTAATAATATACATGTTTCCCATACATCTCTATGTATATTTATATTACTTACAAAAGAATCTTAGTACCTTTTGACTAGATACATGATGCTCACACAAATAAAACCAAACTCTTTTGTTTCATTAATAATAAATATTTTCATTACAAAATGGTAACTGGAAGAAAATTAAGTTAAATATAAATACACTTGCTTTCCAGGGCACTATACTTACATAACTCCAACAATAGGAGCTAGGTTTCATTATACTCCATTCCTTCTTGTTGATTATAGCCTTGATCTACTAATCTAGCTTTGTTACGGTTTACTATTCTTGATTCATCTAGTTTATTTTTGAATGCCCATTTAGTTCCTATCATAGACTTATTGGGTGGCCTAGGAACTAAAGGCCAAACTTTATTCTTTGTAAATTGATTTAATTACTCTTGCATAGCTAAAATCCAAGCTCCATCTTAAAGAGCTTCATCAATTTTCTTAGGTTCTAATTTAGAAAAAAATTACATTTGCCCTTCTTCTAAATTTAGACTAGTTCTCACTCCTTTCGAATTTTTGCCTATAATTAAGTTTTTTGGGTGAGAGGATTTATACTTGCTATATTAGGTGGAATATCTGGTGGTGTAGGTTATCAACTAAAGGAGTAGATAGAGTTTCATCATCAGAATTGGCTCCTGTATTTGGATGAGAATCATCGTCAAACTTAACATGCATAGATTCTTTAACAGATTTAGAAATAAGATTATAAACTCTATAAGCTTTAGAAGACATCGAACATCCTAGAAAAATTCCTGGATTGCTCTTAGAATCAAATTTATCTAATTTTTCTTTTGTATTCAATATAGTGCATTTACAACCAAACAGATGGAAGTAAGAGATATTTGGCTTTCTTCTTTTCCATAACTCATATGAAATTTTATTTAAAATAGGTCGCAAAACTACTATATTTTGAATGTAACAAATTGTATTTACAGCTTCTGCCCAGAAGTACTTAGGAAGATTCATCTCACATACCATAGTCCTTGCCATTTCCTGAATCATCCTATTTTTTCAATCTACAAATCCATTCTGTTGTGGAGTTTTAGTAGTAGAGAAATTATGGAAATTTCCATTTTCTTCATAAAACATTCTGAATTTTTCATTTTCAAATTCTCCACCATGATCACTCCTAATTCTAGTAATCGAAATTCCTTTTTCATTTTGTAACTTTTTGAATATAACTTTAAAGCTCTTGGCCCCAAAATTTTTTTTGGATAACTAAGCATGATTAGATTATTTTGGGGTCTTGTTAGGTAAATTTATGCTGGAATTAATTGACTTGTTAATTTGAATGAGATTAGGTGACATAAGTTAAGGGAACTAAAGTGTTAAGGTGGTAACTTATGCATGAGGGCTAGCTTAGGAAGATCACTTAAGTGGGAAAGTCTTAAGGCTTTAAAAGAAGGGCAATAAGGACATTGTGCATTCATTGAAAGGGAGAGAAAGCAAAAATTAAAAGAGAGAAGAGGAAGAGAGTGTCATATAAGGAGAAAAAGAGAGGAAAAAAGGAGTTGAGCTAGGTTTTGATTTTTCTTAACCTTCATGAGGGATTTTGGGGTTGAACAAGAAGAGGAAAAGGAAGAGGAAGGTTAGAGCTTCCATTAGAGTCAAGAAAATCATTATATTTTTGAAGATTTAAGGTAAGTGTATGTTTAATCTTTTGGATTTTGAAAGGGGTTTTGGTTCAAAGATCTTAGGAAATGCATAGGTTTATGTATTCTAGGATCAATTTTATGAATATGCTTCTTTGGGTTGTCCAATTTGAATTCCTTTTAATTTGGGGTTTTTGTCAATGTTGAAGAAAATCAAGAGAGGCAAGAGGAGCAAGAGCAGAGGCTTCTTGAGCAAGTTTCCAGCAAGGAAACCAAGGTGGGTGACATTTTTATAGTTGAGTTAATAAGCTATTAAAGTTTCTTAAAATAAATGAAAGTTAATGATTTTCCAACTACCTTGACAATATGCAATTATTGTCCTTTAGAAACACCTTGAGAATGTGTCATGTGATTTTGTATGTGAATTTCTGTAAAGGACTTATGAGTGATATGAAAATGTTTTCAAATGGCTTCATAATAGTTGTATTTTGTCACTTTTAAATGATTTGAGAAATGTCTATGTGATTTATATGGGGTTTTGGTTGATGAAGTATGAAATGATGATGGAAATTGCATATGAAATATGCCATGCTCATGAAAGACAAGCTTTCAAAATGTGCCATTTAGGCAATTGGTTTTCAAGTCACGAATTACATTTTATATGGGTTTGTGGTGATTTGTTTTGTCAGTCAAGTGCTCTTATCTAAAGGCTTCTCCCACCTACCTGTTAGTGCCATAGAGCTCCTTCATGAACTCCCATAAGTTCACGGCTACGCAAGACTATTTTAAGGGATTACGATAGTACGTTCTATTCACGACTACACAGGACCTTTATGGGAAATGTGTAGTACGGGGAAATGTGTAGTACGTTATGTTACGAATGCACCTAAACCATTCTAATGTGTTTAATTGATTATAATGTGTTTAATAGATTAGGATGTATTGGCAAGTTTGACGGATGTATGACTTCTGGGAGTTGTGAATTGGCTTGATAAGTTGAGAAATTGTGTTTTATGATTAAATGAGAATTAGTTATGTCCATGAAGGTTTTTAATGATTTTTTGTTTATTACCAGTCATAAAGTTGTTACCCACGAGTATTAAGCTCACCTCCCACTCACTCCAATTTGCACATTTTTCTCTTTTAAAGTTAGATTTTGAAAAACAATGCTTTAGTTGCATTTTGAGAAATTGTTATTTTTGTACAGTTTTTATTTTGAATTATGTTGTAAGGTGGCTTGAAACGCCCACTAAAGCGTTGTAACACTCTTATTTTGATGCGAATGAAATACATATACATTATGTTCTTTTATGGCTTTTCATAGTCTTTATATTGTATTTTAATCTTTTCATGGAGTAGGATTGTGTTCTAACTTCGTGGGAAATTTTGGAAAAATTTAGGATGAATTTGACCAAGTTATCTTCACAAAAGTTGAAGATGATCCTTCTAGCTTTCCATTGATATAAAGTTTGTAATTTTTGGATATCGGAGTGGAAAGTTATGCTCATTACAATTTGTAATGCCGCATAGAATGTGTGCATGGGACACCTATGGAGAATAATGTTAATTGTGGTTTTGATGAATTAAATGGGTTGAGAATTGAGAGTTTTATGTGATAAACTTGCTATTTGAATTGATATGAAGTGAGTTTACACTAGGAGAGTTGGATTTGGAAAGTTTATGAGTGAATATGATGATAGAATGGAGGTAGGAAGCATTGGAAGGGCTTTGGGAAACCTTAATGTCTGTTTAACGGACTTTAGGTCCGTTAAACAGACCTTCATGGGTGAAAAATGACCCCCAGCCTCACCAATGTCCGTTTAAAGAACATATATGTCTATTAAAGGGACCTTCTTAGCCATAAAGGATTTCCACCCCTGACAATGTCCATTAAACAGACATTCATAGGAAAGCTTTAGTTAATTGCAAGTTTTGACCCTCTTTGAAGCAAAATCTCACTCTATATTATTCATGAAAGTTGTAGATCTAGATGTCTAATTTCAAATGATTAAGAATGAACTCAATCAGAAATTCTTAGGAAAAGTTATGACAATTTCTCCAAGATAGGTACAGATTGATTAAGGACATAAACATGTTGGTTTCTTTTGGCCATAAAGCCCCCATCTGATCTCTGAATAAAGCAATTCTTAAGGCTATAACTTCCTAACACATGTATCTATCTCTCCATAAAAATTTTCATCTCTTGGAGTTGATTTAAAAGATTTTGCATTAGAGAAAGTGAGGGGTCAGTTGGGAGACCATGAATGAATTATGAATATGCTTTGGATTTTCAATCATAACTTCTCCTATGGAGTTCCAATTGAGATAGTTCTTACTTCAAATTAAACTAGAGACTTAGAGCCTCAATTTTTGTGAAAAAATCAAATTACGATTTTGGTGACTGACTATTGTGGGCTCACCAACCTTGTGAGATGATGGCCAAAGAGGTTTCTTTACAATTACCCTACAGGGTTATAAGTTCAAAGTTTATGACTTCGGAAATTGGGCTTCGAAAACTGGGTCCAACATGTTATGGTATTAGAGCAACTAGGTTTAGGTCCAAGTTTGTGACTAGCTTTAGAAGTACTACCCTAGGCATGGAATGGGTAGTTTTCATTTACAAAATGAACACGCATTATCTGTTTTAACTGAAATACTTGCATTGTTTTAAATTGATTTACATGATTTGGAACTGTTTTGCATGAAATAAAGATTTTTAATGGTTTTATATTGAAGGAGTGATTATGGCACCTAGACAAAGAACTCGGGGAGCTCTGACTCGATCTGGTTCTCACCAAGGGAGCACGGATAGATCATATGTCCCATAAGATGTAGGGACACGTTCTGCTCTAGACTTTGAGACACCCAGTGTGCAACAGGAGGGGCCTCCACCGCCTCTTCCAATGCCTCAAATGGATCCCCAATTCTTTCAAGCCTTCGCCCAGGCTTTCATTTATGCCATGGGCTAAGGGTCACAGTTACCGATGTCAGCTCCAGTGTAGAGGAGTGGGCAGTATGATAAGCTCCGCAAGTATGGGGCTATTGACTTCAATGGAACCACTAATCCTGAAAAGGCTAAAGCATGGTTGAAGAGGACCAAGATAGTCCTGATTCAGATGAAGTGCTCTGATGAAAAGAAGCTAGATTATGCAATTAGTTTGCTGCAAGGCGATGCACTTCATTGGTGGGAATCAGTGCCCTATAGTCAGGCTATGCCTACGGTGTTGACACGGAGGGACTTTTTGGAAGCTTTCAAGAGAAAGTACTTCTTATGGGTCTATATCCAAGAGAAGGCTAGGGAATTTCTAAATCTCACATAGAGGGACATGAGTGTGAGTGAGTACGAGCTGAAGTTCACCCAGCTATCACGGTATGCGGCAAACATTGTGGCAATTGAGGAGGATAAGTGCTGCAAGTTTGAGGGGGAACTTCATCTAGGGATTAAGGAGAAGGTTCTAATCCTCAATTTTTATGACTACCAGCAGCTGGTAGATGCTGCACTCCAGGTTGAGAAACTGGAGAACATAAAAAATGAAGTGAGTAGGAAGAGGAAGAGTCGGGAATAGTCTAGTAAGAAGGGAATGATTGCTCCAATGCCTAAGAGGAGTACAAGGACTTACCATACACAGAGTGAAGTGGGAAGTAGCAGCCCAGCTAAGAGCAAACAAGCGAAGGCAGTTTTAGTGCAAGTCTCAACGATAGGAGGCAATAGAAGGATAGAGAGAAGTAGTCACATGAATACTAATCCCCAATGTGAGCATTGTGGATAATTTCACAAAGGAGAGTGCTTCAAGTTACTTGGAGCATGATTCTGATATGGAGAAAAGGGACATATGATTAGGGACTGTCCCCAAGCAATAAGACAAGAGGAGTCACAATCGCAAGTCCCAAGAAGAGCATAAATAATGAGGTCCAGGGCAGTTGTAGGGGTGGGCAATTATGGAGCAACAAGGAAGATGGTTCCTCCAGGAAGGCCAAGGGGTTAAGCTCAAGCTCAGGCTAGGGTGTTTGCCATGACAAGAGAGGAAGCTGCAGCTGCACCGGAAGTGGTCACTATGTAGTATATGTGTTGATTGATTCTGGCTCTACGTATTCATATATTTCTGCAAGCATGATTTTGAATGATGTTGAATTGGAGCCATTAGAAAGTCCGTTGATTGTGAGTACTCCTTTAGGGAGAAAGGCGATAATAAGACAAGTATATAGAGATTGTGAACTAATTATCGAGGGTGTTAGAATGGCAGTCAACTTATCGCCTCTTGAGTTGAAGGGTTTAGATGTGATACTGAGTATAGATGCGATGGAAAAGTATCATGCGAAGTTGGATTGTAGTCTTAAGGTGGTAGAATTTGATTTGGGAAATGATGAGAAGGTGACTTTCCCAGGAGACAGCAGGATACCATCGCCAAGAATTATTTCAGCTTTGCTCATCGAACAGATGATGAGAAAGGGGTGTGAAGCCTTCTTAGCACATGTTGTGGACACTGAAGTGAATGAAGGGAGGCTAGAGGATTTTCTAGTTATGAGGGAATTTCCAGATGTGTTCCCAAAGAACTTACTTGGTTTACAACTGGTGAGGGAAATCAAGTTTACTATTGATTTGATTCTCGAAACCACATCCATTTCTATACCAGCGTATAGAATGGCTCCAGTAGAACTGAAGGAACTCAAGGAACAGTTGGAGGAACTGTTAGAGAAGGGGTTTATATGGCTAAGTTCATCACCATGGGGAGCACCAGTTATGCTTGTTAAAAAGAAGGACAGGACATGGCACATGTGTATTGATTACCGAAGACTCAATAAGGTGACTGTTAAGAACAAGTATCCTCTGCCCCGAATTGATGATCTGTTTGACCAGTTGTAGGAAGCAAAAGTCTTTTCCAAGATTGATCTCATGTTGGGATACTATCAGCTCAGAATCAAAGAGTTCGATGTAAGCAAGAAAGTATTTAGGTCTCGTTATGGGAATTACGAGTTCCTAGTCATGCCATTCGGACTAACCAATGCTCCGTCTGCATTTATGGATCTTACGAATAGAGTCTTCAAGAAGTATCTAGATCAGTTTGTCATAGTGTTTATCGATGATATTTTGGTTTATTCCAAAAGTGAAGAAGAACATGAGGAGTATCTCAAGATAGTATTGCAAACATTGAGGGAGAAGGGGCTTTATGCCAAATTTAACAAATGTGAATTATGACTTCACAAAGTGATTTTCCTTGTACATGCGATTTCTAAAGATGGGGTACAGATTGATCCAAGGAAAATTGAAGAAGTGGTGAATTGGCATGCATCGACGACAGTGGCCGAAGTAAGAAGTTTTTGGGGTTTGACAAGCTATTATAGGAGATTTGTTGAAGGATTCTTGATGATAGCAACTCCGATGACCAAGTTATTGAGGAAGAAACAGAAGTTTATCTGGAGTGATGAATGTCAGAAGAGCTTTAACGAGCTTAAGCATAGATTGAGAAGTGCTCCAATTCTAACTTTGCCATCTAGAGATGAGGGTTATAGAGTTTATAATGATGCTTTAAGGAAGGGTTTAGGTTGTGTTTTGATGTAAGGAGACAAGGTAATAGCTTATGCCCCACGGCAGCTAAAGCCTTATGAATTGAATTACCCGACCCATGATCTGGGATTGGTAGCAGTAGTTTTTGCCCTAAAGATTTGAAGACATTATTTGTACGAGGTGCAGACGAGGATTTTTACTAATCATAAAAGTCTCAAGTACCTTCTGAGCCAGAAAAAAGTTGAATTTGAGACAAAGAAGGTGGTTGGAGCTAATTAGGGATTATGATTCGTTAATTAAGTATCATCCAGGAAAGGCAAATGTAGTGGCAGATGCCTTGAGTAGGCAATCATCAATAGCTCATGTTCAGACAGTTTATCTGCCGTTATTGGAAGAGACGGCTAAGCTTAGGATAAGCTTGAAATAGGAGGAACCAGACTATGTTATTGCAAATTTCAAAGTAAGGTCAATACTCAGGGAGAAAGTAAAGGAGTTACAAGTACAAGATGTAAAATTAAGTAAACTCTGAGAAGAAATTAAGAATGGCAAGAAATCTAAGGTGGTAGTGAGGGATGATGGACTTATGGTTGTAGGGAACAAAATTTGTATTCCAGATGTCAAGGAGGTGAAGGATGAAATATTAGATGAGGCACACCATTCATCTTATGCTATGCACCCAAGTAGCACCTGGATGTTGATCGGCACTTCGTATCGATCTAAAGATCAATCCCTTGGAAACCAAATAAAAAATAATTAAATTCAAAGGATTGCAATATAGGATGCAACCTCGGGTCGTCTCACTTAATAGGAACCAAGTGAAAAAGGTCTAAGCTAGCCTAATTGTCAAAAAAATACAAACAAAGTTGAAAAAAGGAGGTTTTGGATCATTTGAAAGAACTAAGGAAATTTAACTAAAATTGAAGGACAAAGTACAAAAAGTATCTTTTTAGATTTTGAAAAAAAAAGAAATTGAAAATTCGAGTAATAAGCAAATGTAATTAAATCCTCTTTAAAATGAGCTTAGGCTATCATGGTTCAAAACAAATTTTCAGGGAGTGAAATTCACCAAGTGTTGGGACCCGATTTCGGAACTAGACCCCAACCAGAAAAACAAAAAATGGAAAAACTAATTACAAAAGCCGAAAGTGAAAACGAATGAAATCTAACGCAGAAAGCCAAAAGCAGAATCGGAATCCGAAATTCAAAATGTTGAAGGGAAAGGAAACGAAAACTTGGAATCACAAAGGAAAACAAATCCATAGCGGAAATCGAATTTAGTTTGGAATCAAAGCAAACAAAATGTTCAATCGAAACGAAACAAATTTTTGACAATTGAGAATAATTATTTTAGAAAAGCGTCGCGCTGGAAACCTTAAGACATCTAATCTAAGACAATCAAATCCGATATATATTTTTTTCATTTTCATTTTTCACAATTTGTTCAAAGGTGTGCCCACGTTTCAAAAGAATGCCCACATTTCAAAACAATACAAATTTCTAAATGGAATTTAACAATTCCACAACCTAAAATCATTTTATTCTTCAAATTCATCATTCCTCATCTTTTAAACAAAACATACATCTTATTCTTATTTTTTCCATAAAAACTCCCACATATAAAACTAAATACCATCAATTCTCAAACAATTAGCACTTAAATATTTCAGCTCAAACATCACAATTCATTGGACCTCCTGTCCGGAATCCCAACATAATCATACACATTTATATACCTATAATACTTCAATAATTCTCAATCGGTCATCAGAATTATCGAACCTTCTGTCCGAAACCCATATCACATTCAATCACATTCCAAGTCACATTCATATCTCAATTCAATATACAAATCCATAATTCATACACATCATAAAATAAATGCTTACAGAACATTAATGGCATTCCAAGCCATATACAAAACCAATACTAAAATCCAAAATACACAAAACACAAGATAAGCAAAATCGAACAAATGCCTTGACTTTCTTTCATCCGATCTCCTGCTCGATACCTGGAGATAGGGATGAAAGGGAGATGAGCTTGACAGCTCGTGGATAACATGTTTATAAATCAAAAAATAAGCAAAAATCAATTTTCAAAACGTTTGTCATTTTTAAACATTTCACAGCAGAAAATTCATCAAAAGCTTATTTTTCACAATTTCTCAATTTTTCAAACTTCATCAACCATTTCAAATTATGTAAATCTCAATTTCATTCAAAAATTCATGAACAATTTTCAAATCATGTAATGCATCACAGTGACACACATAAGCACATAACATATTAGAATTTGGTTTGGGTCGGTCCAGAAATAGAACGTATTGCACATTCCCACATAGCAGTCCTGTGTAGCCATGAAAAGAATGTACTATACCTTCCCGCATAGCAGTCCGGTGTAGCCGTGAACTTATGGGAGTCTTTACGGAGCTCCAATGCCATTAGCGGGCAGGCGGGCGAAGCCTGGACAAGTGAACTTAACCCTCTTATGGGACCTAACCAAACCCACATAATAGACAAATCACACATGAAATCGAACTGCCTGAAGGCATCTTTCAAAAACCTAGTTTTCATACACGTATCATAATTCAAACATATTTCCATTCACATTGCACATTCATCATCCAAATTCGCATGGCAATTTCACATTCATTCAAAAACAATGAAATCATCAATTATAGGCATTTCTTAAATTATGCAAAAACAATGCATTTTGCAGTTGCAGCAATTAATCAAATCATTAACAATGAAATTGAAAATATTTATCTCCTTCTTGATTTTTTTCGAAAACATAAACAATGAATTTGTAAAACAATTTCTATTCTTGATTTTTCGAAAACTTATAATTAGGTTATAATTCAAAATATAAATAAGGTACCTACCTTAATTCCATGCTTAGAACTTGTTCAAAGCCTCAATTCTTCCATTGCCTCACTTAAATTTCCTAATTCAAGACAAAATCCCTAATTAATAACCATCCAAAATTGAATAATTTATACTATGAAATTTCCAAAATTGAGCTTAGTAAACTTTAACCGATACAATATCCAAGCTATCTAAGCCAAAATCCTTTCACAATTTAACAAAGTAAAAATTCCTCTTACCTTAATTCTTCATCAATTTTGGATTTTCTTGGCT
>JANZLD010000006.1:4038517-4048658 GCA_026413575.1 Erythroxylum carthagenense | reverse complement strand
TGGTTTTATTTATACATTTGATGTATAGTTAAATGGTTTTGAGACATTGAAAGATTAACTATCATAATGAATTCAAACTGTTTGTGTTGGAAAATGATTGTAAATTTATCATATTTATAATAAATCTAATTAGAACTAGTGGTTTTATTTATACATTTGATGTATAGTTAAATGGTTTTGAGACATTGAAAGATTAACTATCATAATGAATTCAAATTGTTTGTGTTAGAAAATGATTGTAAATTTATCATATTTACAAGAAGATTAGTGGGAGTATAATTGTCTTTTTCCAATAGGAACATGCAGAGACATATTACTCATAGAGAAAAAAATTTATCTTTTCAATTGTTAAGTATATGATAGTCTAAGAATAACTATTATTGGATATAAAAAGAAAATAACTTAATAATAAGAATTACATCTATAGAGATGGTTACAGAAGCCTCAGTTAAGAAAGGATGTGTTCAGATTTATAGAAAGATGTTACATATGCCAAACAACAAAGAGACACTCCAAGAATACTGGACTATATATGCCGCTACCCATACCAAAGAATATGTGGGAGGACTTATCTATAGATTTTGTGTTAGGACTACCTCATACTCAAAGAGGGGTAGATTCAGTATTTGTTGTGGCTGACAGATTTTCTAAGATGACTCACTTTATCCCTTGTAAGAAGCCCTCCGATGTAGTCAGTGTTGCCCGATTATTTTTTAGAGAAGTGATTCGCCTACATGGAGTACCTAAGACCATTACTTTGGATCGTGATAGTAAGTTCCTCAGTTACTTTTGGCATACCTTATGGAAGTTATTCGATTCTTCTTTAAATTTCAATACTACAGCCCATCCACAAACTGACGGGCAAACGGAGGTTGTCAATCGGACACTGAGAAACTTAATTCGTAGTATTTGTGGGGACAAGCTAAAACAATGGGACTTGGCACTACCTCAATCATAGTTCGCATATAATAATGTCATCCATGGTGCGACAGATAAATCACCATTCTCTATTGTCTATACTAAGGCACCTCAACACATGTTAGATTTGCTTTAACTACCTAAAGGTGAGGGGACCAATATTTCTGCTAAGTATATGGCCGAACAAGTGGTAGCAATACATCAAGAGGTAAAACAAAAATTGGAAGCAGTAAACCAATGGTACAAACAAGCAACTAATAAGCATATGCAACTAAAGACATTTGATGTGGGAGATCAAGTCATGGTATTCCTACGCAAGGAGAGGTTTCCTGTAGGAACATACAATAAACTGCAGTCGAAAAATTATGGACCATATAAGATATTAAAGAAGATTAATGACATTACTTATATTATAGACCTTCTAGATAGTATAGGGATCTTCAATACTTTCAACATAGCAAATTTGTCCAAGTTTTATAATTCTAATGATCCATTATACCCAAAGGATTTTGTGCACTCGAGGACGAGTCCTTTCCAAGTGGAGGAGACTGACATGGAGTTCTTGTGATGCTTTAGTAGTTTTAATTATTTTATTAATAAAAGACTATTTTATCCTTAAGTTTTCATCTTTTAGAGTTTATATTATCTTTTTTAATTACTTTGGGGCAACTTTTGATCAGTTTGAAAATATCATTTCATATTTTTATTGAATTTTTTTTAGTTCTTCAAAGAGTTTCATACAATCTTTGAAAAACCGAACCATATATGCTGTGCCATATTTTGAAGATCTTCCTAAAAGGAAGGCCAGTCTCATATAAAAACTTGTCGTCATTTGTTGGTGGGATATCGATTTGACAATTGTTTGTTATTTTTCTTCAGAGTTACGTCACTTTTGAAAATAGAAACCCTAAGTGGACAATAATTTCAAATTTGACGAAAACATAATGTGGAACTATTGTCGCATCTATAATTTCGCAAGGATAAGAATGTAGTACTTGAAAACACTCTTAACAGAGTTACGTTACTTTTGAAAATAGAAACCCTAAGTGGACAATAATTTCAAATTTGACGAAAACATAATGTGAAACTATTGTCGCATCAATAATTTTGCAAAGATAAGAATGTAGTACTTAAAAATACTCTTAATTATTAACCTTTGAATATGCAATGTGATTACAGTATCTTGTCATCATCATGAAAGTCATTGTTTAGAGGATAATGGCAAATCGTTTTCGTATCCAATATAGTAATGAAGTAAACCTGATTTTCAAACATTTAATGTTTTAAAAATTAGACTAAATATTAAACTGGTTAAAGAAAAAGTTTAAAATTTAAATATTTAAATCTGTATATAATAAGTAAGAAGTAAAAATTATAAAAATAAGTAAAACTATAATATAAAATAAAATATTTTATTGCAATAAAAATACTTATTAATAATATAATATATCAAATAATAAATCTAATAATTTAAAGTAATATTTAATCTAACATAAAATTTATAATAATAATAATAATAATAATAATAATAATAATTGTATTTCTATATTGGTATTTAAAGCCTCATAAAAATTGAAATGTGTTTTAAAAACTCAATATAAAGACTCTAACTTTATTCTAACTTCTCTTTTAATGTCCTTTAAATATACTTCTTTATAATTTAAATATTATTTTTAATACATTCTTAAATTATATTAATCAAAATTACTTATATATATTAATTAGTAATTCAATTTATTAAACAGATTTATAATAAAATAATGATTAGCTTTTAACAATGATAATTTAAAATTTTCAATTAAAATATAAGGAGATAAATAAAGAAACTAAAATTTGACAAATATAATTTATTAGTGAGATTAAATAAATTTAGTATTTTTAAAGATAAAAATAGGAATTTATTTTTTAACAATAATAATTTAAAATAAAATTTTTAATGAAATAGATACTATAAAATTTTAAAAATAATTTATTAGTTCAGTTGTATAAAGTGATTGGAAAAAAAAAGTTCATTGAAAAGATTGTTTAAAAGTCTCAATTCTATCAAAAGTTAAAACTGTGTGCAATTTGTGCCTTTGTGGGTCTCACATTTATGTAAACAAAATCCTGCTCGTGGGTCCCACAGATTTCATCCAGCTCGTGCGTCCCACATAATTTGGGTTAATCCAATGCTCACGCTCATATCAGCCGGTGGAAATGTTGAAATGGTACAAATGCAAAGCCTGGGCCTCCAAAGTCTAAATCCTTGCGTGTTCTCGCAACCACAGGTTGGGTTGTCGATGGATGTTCCAAATATTCACAAGAGGCATTGTGAATGCAATCGCCTATGAGACCATCTTCTTTAAGAAAACGAGGCAGGTGAAAGTTAGTTTTACGAAAATAATTTTTTGCTAATTAATTTTCTTAAAATTATTTTTGAGTTAGTTCGAATTTGAAATATTACAAATAATATTGAAAAAAATTATATTAATATGAAATTGAACTAAAATAAAATTTCTTTAAATTGTGTGCGATAAACAATTCTTCACTAATTTTTGTTGAGTGTTATATAAAAGTTGAGAGAAGATTTTGAGTTACAAAATTGAACTTTAATAAAAATATAAAAATTAATGAGAATTTGTGAGATTTCGGATAATAATTGTCTTATAATCTTATATTATAAAGGAGAAGAGATATGAAATTATTTACAAACTTATAAAAAAAGATTATTAATTAATTATTTTTAAATTATAATATTTTGGTTGGATCAGATTTAGGCTATCTTATCTTTCCTGTTTCTATTTTTGTTGCCATCGCTCGTCCCTTCTTTTATCTCTATTATTTTCTGTTTTTTGTCATACCTTTTATTGATTTTCTCTCTTTTATTTTTTATTCTAATTTTTATTTTTTCTTTTAATTTTTCTTTCTTACTTTTATTCTCTCTTTTGTTTTCTACTTTTGTTTTTCTCTCGTATTTTTCACGGCGAATCTTTTTTTTTTATCTTTTCTATTTTTATCTCATCACTTCAATAGAATCGTTTGTGGGTTAATAAGCATAAGAACGTCACTTAAAATTATTATAAATTTCTAATTACTTTGTGAATTAAGAGTAAAAAGATGATGATCTAAAGTTGGAAAGTACTTGAGATATCTATAAAAAGAGGTGGTGAATTGTATCCAGTCCTATTGAGATTTGAGTGGATTCAAATTCTAAACGAGTTTTGAGAATTGTATTCTAAATGAGTTTCGAGTTACTCGATTGAACTCTATTTCAAAAGATATAAAACAAATTTGATCGTACTCTAAATCGAGCACAGGCCATTTATAAAAAGCAACATGAACCATTAAATAGTAACTAATGACAAAAAATTATAGAGATAAATAAAAATGTAGTAAATTACCGATGAAAAATTATATTTTGTTGATAATATTGACAGGAAAATTTTCATTTTACGATGGAAAAAATATTCATCGGTAAATATAGAGGAAAATCAAATTTTCCGACGGAATATAGTGACAGAAGAAATTTTCAGTTGATAAAGAAGACGGGAATGCTTGGCGAAATAATTAATTTTTAGGTTACCAATGGAATACATTTCCGTCAGTAAATTTTAGAGGTAAACGTCATCGTTTATTTCAATTTCGACGTTTTTAAACGACATCATTTTTGTTTAACCTACAACTACCTTAACACCCTCCTCCTTCATCACATTTAGCTTTTTTTTCTCTCCTTTGTCGTCGTCGTCCTTGCCCTCCTCTCTGTGCCTACCAAAGCCCCACCGTCCTCGACGTCCCAACGTCTCATCTCTGTCGCTACCGAAGCTGCCCTCCTCGGTCTCTCGTGCCAACTGGTAAATAGTGTCCATCTCTGTTTTGCCTTTTCTTGTTATCAAAAGCTTCGTTTTTAAGACCCCTTTTTGTCACTTAGTGACAAATGATGAAATGCAAAACAATTCAAGGCTGACAATGTTTATGTGCTATGATGAATTTCAAGATGAAAGCTCTTTTTTTTTTTAATTAAGAATAATATGTCTTTGGTCTTTGTTTCTCCTATATCTTGATTTCTTGTTTAACCTATATGCTTGTTGGTTTTGCCAACTGATTGGCCAAAGACACAAACCATTGCAGCTAATATAACGAAAATTTCTTTCAACTAAGTACAAGTCTTCAGTTTTGGTTTTTCTGATATATCATTTTCAATCATTTTCAAGTTCCTTATAAACATGTAGCTTGTGCTGTCTGAAATACATTATATTCACTATTACTAGTCATCAGATTCTTACTAATAACGTATTATATCTGCAAACTTTAATATATTGACTAAATAGATTAAATCAAATTTTAAAGACCATGGATGGTGGATGATACAAAAGTTGAACCTCAAATTGGTGGTGCTTCTTACATTTTGAATCTTTGTTAATTATAGAGAAATTGAACATAAATTAAAAGATTCCCTAAGAATAATACAATATATGATTACAAGTTATCGAGAGAGAAATATTTACTAATTGATATATATCATCATTAGTAGAAAATTAGGTAGCAACTGATCAATTTTTCATAACAAAAAGAGTTTAAGGTATGATTCTTATAAGAACCAAGTTGTGTATATCAATTAGGGTTGTTAGAATTTACGTTTTCTTTATTATTGAGTTCTTGAATGCAACTTATATGATTTATGGCATGTTACATAAGTTGTTCAATTATGGAGGGTTACATATGCTTAATTGTTGTAAAATGGTGTGATTGTTGACATATAATTATGGTACATGTGTTATGTTTAATGTATTTTAGAGGTAGTATTCATACATTTTAAATTGTATGTAGGTTTCACATTACATTGGTGTTAATGTCTTATTAGCTTTATGTTATTGTGATTGATGATTGCATTAATTATTATGTTTCAAAAGATATGTGGTAGAATGAGTCAGCTCAAGGTTTGGTATTAATGATTTTGATGATAACTATATAATATTTAAAAATTCAAAATGGAGTTATTTCCTTTCATAGGTAACGATATCATTTGAGGCATAATAAGCCCCTAAGACATTATATAGGCTAGAAACCTGTGATGCAGCTCTCGTGAGACTTATCGATGAAAAATTCTACGAATTTAGGAGTCACAGCGAAAACTTGCTTTCTTAATTTACAGGTGTAAACAATGTCATATATCATAGTATTAAAATCAAAATTCAGTTGATTAATAATTGGGATTTGTCATATTGGAAAACTAATTTGATATGTCATAATCTAAATATGATGCATATTGAAAAAATATTTTTGACAATTTGCTTAATACTATAATGAACATTGAAGGGAGGACAAAAGATAATGCAAAATCACGAGCTGATTTGAAAATTTTTGTAGAAGGAATGAGTTAAATAAAGATCTTCGCACTAGTAAATATTCGAAAGCATGTTACACTTTGGATATATAAAAAAAGAAAATTTTATGTGAATAGTTGAAAAGTCTAAAGTTTCCCGATAGTCATGTTTCAAACTTGGCAAAGTGAGTGGATATGAGGAAGTAAAAATTATTTGGAATGAAAAGTCATGATTATCATGTGTTTATACAAAGGCTAATTCCAATTGCATCTTTAAAGTAGCTACCGAATAAGGCTTGGGAAGTTATAATAAAATTAAATTTTTTTTTAAAAGCTTAACATCAACTAAAATAAAATTGGCTGAAATGGAAAAACTAGAAAGGAAAATTCCAACAATTTTGTGCAAATTAAAAGGAATTTCCTTCCAAGCTTCTTTGATTGTATGGAGCATCTACCTGTGCATTAGCACACGAAGCTAAATTTGCTGATCCAGTTCAATATCAATGGATGTAAAAATTTCAAAAACAAGGCTAGAGTTGAAGGTTTGATATGTAATACTTATTTAGTGGAGGAAGTAAGTACATTTTGTTCACATTATTTTGAGTTGCATGTGCATATATAAGAAAGAAAAGTTTCTCGTAATGATAATGGGGGAGGAACAGGTGATGTTGATGGTAACTTATCTATTTTCACAAATCCTGGACGAACTTATGGACGTTTAACAAGAAGATTGTTAACAGAGGAAGAAATAGAGGCTACCCATGATTACATTTTATTGAACTATCAAGAGATTCAACCATTTGTACAGTAAGTTGAAGTTGATTTTGAAATTGATTATTTGAGTTTTGAAAGTTAATGTTTTAGATTATACGAGGAATGGTTATGCGAGCTAATGCCCAAAAAAATATAGGATGATATCAATAAAGAAGTTGGAAGACACTTTCCTCGATGGTTCAAAAAATATGTAAGTTTTTGAAGGATCGTAAATGCAATAGAAATAAAAAAAATTGCAATCCTATATTCATCTATTGCATTTAACAAATATACTAATGATAAGAACAGACAAAATAGATACCTAGAATATGAAGATTAAACGATATGGAATTTTGAAATTATGAAGTCTTTATGTACTCCATACCGAAAAATATATCTCGCTTTTAACACTTGATATGGCTATGGATAACTTTAAAGAACCCTTTCTTAAAAAATGAAGAAAACAATTTTCTTTTCTTTTCTCACTATAAGAAATTAGTGGTTTATCAATGAAAAATGCATCGGTAAATCGCCTACTTCTGTCGGAAACGAACAACGGACTAATTTGTTAGATAAAACGCCCGTAGTTAAAGTTACCGACATACTATATTCTGTCGGCATATTTAACGAAGGTAGATAAATGACACAACCATTGGTAAAATTTACTGACGAGAGACTTTTCGTGAGTAACCTATAGTTAATGTAATTGAAGTATTATCATATTTACAGATGGAATATAAAAAACTATCAGTAAAATATATTAATTTATCGATGGTCATTTAAATTCCGTCGTTAACTAATATTAAACTTTACTGACGAAACTCTGATTTCTGTCGCTAAAATATGTTATGTGGCTAAAATTTTCGATTTCATGATCTTGTGATAAATGCATAATTTTTAGAGTTATCAATTATCTGTGCATAATAAATTAATTTGTATATTTATATAATTTGTTGAATCCAAAAAATTAATTAATGATATAAAGTTAATATTATTTTAATTGATAATAAAAACATTAAAGTGTACATAACTTATGTTCGTAATTGAAAGCAAATGACTAAGGAAAGCTAATGTCGTAGTGATCGCGGGTGCTTTGAGCTGCTAAGCCTCCCTTTCAACTGTTTCATTTCCTGTCTCAACTGAGCCATCTGCTCCATTTGCTCTCTCATCTTAGCCATCTGCTCCATCTGCTCCATCTACTCTCTCATCTTAGCCATCTGTTCCATCTGTTGATTCACGTTAGCCATCTACTCCTCTTTCATGTGAGCTATCTGGTCCATCAATGTTTGCACTGTGGCCCGAAGCTCAGTGACTTCATTATTATCTGTTGGCCTAGCAGACGCTACTGTATTAGATACGGAATATTGCAAATAATATGTGTTCACATATGAACCTAGCTCGAATATCCTTCCACGACAGTCCTTACCACCCACAGCATCAAGATATGTCTAAGTGTCATCTACAGGTTGTTCATCCTGAGACTGTTGTTAAATGGTTTGTTATATTTGGTCCTATTAGGAAGCAATGTTTACATTAGTAAGGGATTATTATTAAGAAATTATAATAACACGTTAATTTCACAAACATTCAGTTCTCTACATCAGTTATTAATGAATGTCACACCATCATGGTTCTTCGTGTGAATGTGTAAAAACAGCTAAATAGGTGTAGGCCTGATACCCAATGACTTTTCCTACATGTATAACCTAAATTGTTAGATGTCAACTATAATTTGTAAAAATTTTGGTAGAATTTCCTCTATTTTTATAATATTTACCCCCTATTGAACAAAGAAAATAACTCAACATAGCTATATATGACACTAGAGATTTATACTATTATCATTATCTATAATACAACAAAGCAAAATATTTACAAAATAAGTGTCAAGTTGAGATACTTACAAGTCATTGTACATGCTCGTGGCGGGTTATTGATACTCCCATATGTGCAGGAAGACTCTCTCCTCCCAGACCTCCATGGCTGTTGGCGGAATTACGCCCTGAGATGAACATTGCCTCAAGTGATGCCCAATACTCCTGCCAACAACTCTAAATTTCTTCTGAAATATAACATGGTCGTGCACCAACCTTGTGTATCGCACCAATAAAGTCACAATAACATGTACGAGCTCGCTTCTCCAGGACTTTATACATGATGGCGTCGAAATAAGAATCCCAGAAAAATTCTTTCTGAAATAAGAAGAAAAAAATTAGGCTACTATATATAATAAGGAGAATGTTTGAAAAGATTAAAGCTAGGAGGTTCAACAATTATTGTAAGAATGTAGGAGTTAATTCAGTTAACCTAAAGGGTTGCATCTTAAGAGATTGCATGATCACAAAATTATCTTGAAGGAGATGCTATACATAAGAGATAAAAGTATGCAGTAAAAGAAATTATGCCAGACATGCTAGCACAATGGATAATACAATATGGTGTAGGCCTATTTTCTTCCCTGGTTTTAGTAAGGAAGAAAGAAAACATCTAAAGGTTATATGGAGATTGTAAAGCATGAAATCAATAGAGAGTGGAAGACAAATTCCTAGTACCATTGATTAAGGAGTTACACGATGAAATAGGTGAAGTTGGTTGATTCAATAGGATAAAGAGGATGATATTCACAAAACAACAAATCAAACTCAGTGAAGTTGATTATGAGTTCCTAGCTATTATATTTTGATTGAAAAATTCGTTTAAAATTTTTAAGAGTTTGATGAATTTCATATCATGCTCAATTATGAAAGTCAACTTTAGTGTTTTTTATGACATTTTAGTATAATGCAACTTTTTAAACTACACATGAAGTATCTAAAGGAAGGATTTACCAGTGTTAAGGCAACAATGTTTACAAGTGCTCTTTTGTAATCATATTAACTGCATCATACAGTGGTGTTAAAACTAACAAATACAGCGCACTATGGACAATGGATTCGTACTTTTCCTAATTTAACATAGACTAATTTGCTCTAGCCAGCAAATATAAGTATGAATAATAAGTCATGCTCAACGGAATAGTGTCTATGCCATTTTAGTCTCAAATAATTCTCCTCGATCAAAACAATGCTATATTATGGAACCAAATTCAACCAACATATTCTTTTATTCCTATGTGCTTTCACCATAATTAATAATCATATGCTTTATAAGCATATAATATTAATCTCC
>JANZLD010000006.1:3738302-3748916 GCA_026413575.1 Erythroxylum carthagenense | reverse complement strand
TGTCATGAATGCATGTATACCATGTGCATGTGCAAAACAATCATCATTTATAGAGGCTATATGATGTATGTTCATGCTGAGTTATAATTCAATACTCCTAACCCATCCCAATTTACGAAAATACCCTTCCCATCAGTGATGGGATGTTACAACCAAAATGTTGGATGAGTGGCGACTTAGCACATTAATCCCTCCTCACAAGAAAAAGAGGATATCTAAAGTTATAACAATTATAAAAATACCAAGCTACCCAATTACATCGTGAAGTTATTGAAGAGCGTAACTGAGAAAATAGTAAGAACTGGTGCACCTACCTTAGAGAACCAATTTGGTTTCATGCCAGAGAGATCCACAATATAAGTTATACACCTTTTTAGACGACTAACATTATAGAGAAAGACAGAGCGACTTGCACATTATTTTCACTAACTTTGAGAAGTCTCATGAAAAGAGTACCTAGAATAGTCATGTGGAGGTGTTTGGAAGCTAAGGGAGTTCCTTTGATCTATTCACGGGTTATTAAGGATATGTATGAAAGTGTTAAGACTAGATTAAGGATGATAAGAGGAGATACATAACATCTTTCTATTAATATCAGGCTACACCAAAGATCCTCATTGAACCCCTTCTTGTTTGTAATAGTTCGTCAAAAATATCCAAGGGCATATGCCTTGATGTATATTGTTTGTTGATGACATTATTTTAGTGAATTAAATAAAAGAGTTTTAATATCAAGTTAAAACTTTGGATACGATATATTCAAAGGACATTAGATTGAGCAAAACTAAGATTGAATACTTAGAGTGTAATCTTTTAGGTTGCAGGGTTGTACCCAATGTGGAGATAAAGATTGTCTTAGAAGTTGTACCATTAAAAAATTATTTTAAGTACCATGGATTTATCATACAAAGCAATGAGATAGGTAATGAAATAGTTCATTGTATCAAATCGTGGTAATTTAAATGGAGGGTACATCAAGAGTTTTATGTGACAAGAAGTTCTCAATCAAGTTAAAAGGGAAATTTTATCTTTTACCCATTAAGTCAATCATGCTTTATAGGCAAAGAGCTAACCCATCAAATAAGTTCATGGTGGTAAAGATGAGAATGCTCCATTAGATATTAATCCTTACCAAAAGAGATAAGGTCAGGAATGTAATAATAAGAGACAAGTTGGGAGTGCTAACCTTGATGGTAAGTTAAAGGAGAGAAGGCCTAGGTAGTTTAGACATATTAAGAGGATACATTCTAACGCCCCATTGAGAAGATTATAATTAGAGACTGTAAAAGAAAAAGGAGAAAACCTAGGAATAATTATGGGAGGTGATTAGGTATGAAATGACCCTGCTAAAGCTTACTAAAGAATTGACTCTCAATAAGAAACTTTGCTGAACTAAGATAAACGTAAAGGGTCTTACATAAAGATGTTATTCTCTTGTCATAAAGAGATCCTTTTTTTATATAGGTATTTTAAACCTTTTTCTTCCTTTTTTTCGTTTCTTATGTCTTGTGTTTACCCTAAATATTTTTTTGACTTGTCCCTTTATTTATTTATTTCATAATTTTCTATTTTAGCTGCTTTTTTGTTTTATTTACTTATTTTCTTTCTTTTTTTGTCTATTTATTTATTTAGTTACTTTTATTTATGTAGTTATTTATTTATGTATTTGGCTACTATTTTTAAAAAAAATTCAAAAAAATTTATGTTGGTCATTTGGAAACAACCCCTCTATTAGTTAAAGGTAATGTTATATACTACTAGACCTCCCCAAACCTTGAATCTCAATGGAATTTCTACTGGATTGTCGTTATTGTTATTATTTTTTAGTCATCGTTAAGGCTATGTAATTTTACAATTTTGTTATTAATCCATGTTGAGGATTTAGTGACAAAGTTTTAAAGATATGTCAATATCATATAGATGACAACATATAATGATATTTTAAGTTTTCTAATATCTAATAATCTTTAATGACATCATATAAGATGCATGTCAAACATCATGATAACAAGATGCAAAAGGTAGCAACAAGTAGAGTTGGAAGATATAATTCCTTAATGGAATTGTTTCACTCAATTTAGCCTACTAAAAGTATAAACATATATTACAATTAAAGGCATTATCTTGGATATGATAATAGTTGTCATTAAAAGAAATATGACTGCATGACCTTCCTTATCTATATATGATATAATAAAGATTGTATGTATTTCTATTTCATGCTTATGAGTATTTGATAATAGATTTAGAATCAACATTATTGTAATGTTCAAGGCATAATAAAAATATATTATTGAATAAAAGTAGTTGATTTTATACAAATAATTTTTATATGTTGGATCACCATAAGAAAATTAGTTTTAGCAATGGACAATTACCAACAAAAACGGAACCATGGTAATTACTGACAAAAAATTATGTTCTTTCAGAAAATTTGTCAAAAAAAATTTCAATTTGCAATGAAACAAAAATCTGTTGGTAAATATGGAGGGAAATCAACCGGGGAAATTTTTGGACGGAATATAGCAAAGTTAAGAAATGCCCATCGGTAAAGAAAGCTTTACTGAAGGCATTACCATCGATAAATTCCATCGGTAAATTTTAGTCCTAAACGTCATCATTTTCCTCCATTTCAGCTTTTTAAGAAGAACAAAAATGACGTTATTTGGTTTAACACCAAATGACGTTGTTTTGATTTAAGGTTAATCCCCTACAGCGTCTTCCTCCATTTCCTCTCTTCCATTTACCCCACAGCCCCATTTCTCTCTTGTCGTCGTCGTCTTCCTCATCATCTGACTGCACCTCTCGTCATCAGACCGTGCCTCTTCATCGTGCCACCATGCGTCATCGTCGCCGTCATCTGACTGCCCCTCCTCACCTTTGTCAGACCACACCTCCTAGCCATTATCGTCGAATCTATTTCAGGTACGTCGTCGTCATCTTTTTTGTATTCTAATTCCAACGATATCAAGATATATGTTTGTAGTGACTAAATGTAAGCATAGGTGTCATCAGTTCATATTTATAGGTAAATGGTATTAGATTTATGTTTTGGAAAATAATCATCATTGGTTCAGATTTATAGGTAAATGGTGTCAGATTTTATTTTTGTCTTTGTTGGATTATGCTAGTTTATGTGTTCGTACTCCATGCATGTCTCCCATGAAATCCTCTTAGGTTCACCGAACAATTCACAACGATGTTGGATAATTTGTGAACTGTTGGATTTCCTCTTAGATTTGTGAATTGTTGGATTTGTGTACTACTTTGTATATTAAGAAACTAATCCTAAGGTGGAAAACGACACTAATGATAGACATAAAAAATATACTATTTTCCAAGGCATAGGGAGACATTGATGATGGATAAAGAAAAGGATAAGGATGTGAGAAGAGAAGAGGAAATTGTATATTGTACAAAGTTTTGTTAGAAGTGATAATTATATTGTAATGTAATCAATCAAGGATTTAAAAGTGAGTAGTGGTGATATTACACACATTAAATTAGTGGTAATTAAGAAGTAATCTAAATCTTATTAGAGAACTCCAACTTTCAAATTCATGTACATTGAGTTCTTTAAAGGAAAATTTGGTTTCAAAATGAGGTAATGTTATTATTATGGTTTGGTTTAATGATTGTTAATGCACATGTTAGTGAATATTATTTAACCTTATTACTTTGTTTGTTAAAATGTTATTACAGATCTACTAACAGTGAGGATGTTAAGAATTTTGGATTTGGACTCATATTGAACAATTTCCTTACATGTTTTAGACCTAGGTGTCATATAGGTAATATGGAGGGTAATATTAAATTTATTTCTCCAAAACCTAATTTCTTATGTATATCTTATGCTATGAATATGTAATAGTTTGTTAGTAGCTTTTCATCAATTTTGTTAGTAGAGAGTAAGGTTATTACGATTCGTAATGTTAACATGTTTGGTTTTAAAGAAACTAATTAATAACATCATAAAAGACTTGAATGACATATTGTACTATAACTAGTTGGACATATTATAAGTCTTGGATGAAAATATGCATAAATCCTTATCCTTTATTGATTTCTCGCATATTATTCCCAATTGTGCAAGAAATATTGGTAAGCACTTAGATGTTAACATTGATGCATGCATGACTAGCTTTATAAGTGTAATTTATCTATTTGTTTTGGCATTTTTGCATTTAAAAATAATTTTTGAAAATGAATTTACATTTAAAAATTTTATTCTCACAATTTTTCATCTATACACTTTAGAATGATCACTAATGATATTATTTCATTTTCATAGAAATAATGGACATTACGATATTTAAACTCTAATCACTAGGAGAATGGTGCTAAGAAGAACCTATATAAAGTACTATTTTGAAGAAATATATTATCTACACTATATGTAATAATATAAAGATTATTGTGTTATGGATAATTTCATGATATGTTTTTTGGGGGTATAGACACATATCCTACGAAGGTGTTAGAATATTTTGGTGTGCAATGTGATGAAAAAGTTTTATGGTACACATTTTCCATCTCATATGCAAAATTATTTCCAAGTTAATGTAATTAGAATAATATGTTGTTCATGTTATTTCAAATGCAAAATTGGTTTCTCCAATTATATACATTGTTAAGTTATAGAGATTGACCAACATTTTGATTATGCTTATCAATTCATGACATTTAGTGAAGAATATGTGATTACATATATTGTACATTATAATTTTAGGATAAAGATTGGCACCCAAAACATCAATTATGGTAGGTTCTTGTTTTTATTTTGTATGAACTAGTAACTTTTAGTATATTATTAATAACACATGTGAGTTGTAGTGGAAAAAGTTGATGGATATTCACAAGCAATTATATATGAGCAACTGATGTGCAGTAATTTCACTTATACCTACGTTTGCTAATGAAACAACTAAAAACACGCAAATGAATTCAATTCCCAATCAGTTTGTTCATTTTTAATTTTGGACTTGACTATTGTACATATACTTTGTAATTAGGTTAGTGAAATATTAAACAATTTTTATTGACTTATTCATTTTTTATGAATGTAGCTTATATAGATATAACTATTTCATATAAAGTTGAGAATTGACTAGTTATATTAATTTTCCACAAAAGGAAACCCTATGCCTCCCTTTTGGAATAAATTATAAATGTCGAATGCTAGATGCTTAAAATGTTCACATTGTAGAAATAAAAAGGGAAGAAAAAAAGAATGAACTATATAGAAGTTTTCGGAGGAAATTTAAAATAAAAAACCATAGCATTTAGTTATGGAAATTGTACACAGTTGAAAATTGTACATACAAAATCCTTTGAACTCCTTTGAAACCGAACATAATGGAAATTAGAAAATCCATACCTAAAATCATGTTTGTGGGATTTAGTTAAAACCCCATTCTAATAAGTGATTCTTTATTGGCATGGAGGCATTATTTGTAGAGTATATTTGGAGATGATGTTGGTAGGTGATAGCTGATATGGGTTATACTCATTATTCATAGAGGTGTTGATTGTTGTTGCTAATAATACATTCAAAATCAAGATATGAAGGAAGACTTGAACTTTTGATCTAAACCATTATCAACAAAAAGAAAGTTGAACAAATTAACTTGAAAGCTATAAGTCATTTATTTCAAAAAAGAAAGCATCTACTTAAAAAGATAGAAAAGCATAAAAACTGTTGCAATCTAGATTTCTATTGAATCATGTTTTAATTTAGACCCTATTAAGTTGTATAACTAGTAGACCTTTTCAAGATAAATTGGTTTAGGTTATTCAACTATATATCAATTAAAGTATAAATAAAATGTACGAAGACATTGATAAATAATAAGTGCTACATATATTATTATAAAAGGATTTTTGAATATGTTAATTGATAAACCCAACAAGTTTTAGACAAGATTCAAATATTTAATCAAGATCTTAAGGAATCTAGCTCTAAGTTTGTAGAAGAAAGAAATTATCTGTAAAGGAAAGATTAGACATATTGTCTCATATATTTGATATGGTATTTGAATTTGTTACATGAGTTTAAGTTTGAGGCAATGAGTATGATAGTGCTTCAATGCAAATTATGAAGAGGTAATGGAAGAAGGAGTCTCCTTATCTCAACCTTTTAGTACCCTAAAAAAGATTGGAAGGTTCTCCATTCACCATGATGCTGAAATAGTAATGACACATTTTTTTGATCCAATGACTATAGTTGTTTAGTAATCCAAAAGTTATCATAACTTAAAATAGAAAGGTATAGCTTATAGTGTCAAATTCTTTATAAAAGTCAACTTTAATGGAGTATCTTTTAGTAGATCACTTGTTCTAGTAATTCTTGAACAAATCTTGATTAATCAATAAGTTATCACTAATACCCCTACTGTAAACACTTTTTGTCAAAGAACTAATAAGAGAATTTAATATGCTTTTAATTTGATAGCAAGAATTTAGAAATAATCTCATCAGTTGCATTACAAAAAGAGGACGGATTGAAAAACTAAGAAGTAAGGTAGATATGAGTTTTGCATAGTTTTTCTTAACATAACTTTAGTAACTAAATCTCTTCTTTTTACTGTGTTTATGATGAATGTATCCTTTATCAGTAGCATATCATATTTTACTCTCACAAATATCTATGCCCCTATACCACTTGACCAATATAATCAAAGTGATCCATTCTTATACTTGCTTGATAACACTGTTCAATTTCTTTATGTATAGGATAGATTTGTAATTTTACTGGTTAAGATCTTATTGATTATTTCTTGGTGTAGGAACTCATTTATTGGCAGTATTTCTATTTTCAAGGAGATTGAAGAGAACATCAATTGACTTTTTGTTTAAACAAATTCAATATATAAACAAATCAAAATATTATGCACAGATAATTCACAACTGTTGAAATTATGCATTAACTATAAGATCATGAAATAAAATTTAATGTCAAGATTTTTTTAAACAATTTTAAAATTAATTACCGACAAAAAATACATGTACGGGGTAAAATCTATTATATTTACCAATGGATGACTATAAACGGTTGGTAAAATGTATGATATTTACTGACGGAACAAAGAATCACTGTCAGTAATATTGACAGCCGTCGCCAACTTTACCATCAGGATTTGCTGAACCGTCAGTATACTCACTGACGATCAATCATAACTATCAGTAATGTTATCGATGAAATAACCAATACCGTCTGCAAATATTCTAATGGAAAGGAAAAGGCCGTAGGTAAATTTATCAATGGTCATAGCCAACCGTTAGTATATTCATCACTGGTTACATAAAATGTCTGTCGGTAAATTTACCTATGACTGTTTTTACGACGCCTTTGTCCGTCAGTTGATTCTATTGTCAATTTATATTACCGATGGGATCCTAAGGTTTTTCGTTGATAATATTCATCGTTAAATGACATTTTTCTTGTAGTGGATTAAATAAGACTATTATGCTTAACATAAATGGAAAAAAATATAAGTTAGATAACCAAGATTATCCTTTCATGTCATGTTAAGTTAAATTAATATAAAATTTAAAAAAAAGTTAAATCAATATAATGAGAATCATAAAGTTACATGCAAGAATGTGTGTGTATGTGTGTGTGTGTGTGTGTGTGTGTGTACATCACATGTACAAAATTTAACCATTCAATACCATCATCATTCTTTCAACCCAACAAGTTTCAAAAGTTTCATACAATTTATAATAAAAAAAGATATCAATTGTATGAAACATGTGAAACTTGTTGGGTTGAAAGAATGAAAGTGTTGAATGGTTAAATTTTATACATGCAATGTGTTGGACGTAATAACAATTCATAAAAGGATGGTATTTGTATTTCACTATATTAATAATTACTTTATGTGATATAGTCACTTATATTAGATAAAATATTAATTTAAAACTTTTGAAAAGTTTAAAATATTTAAATTTACGTATAAATTAAGCATTAAAAATGTTGAACCATGTCGATGAGATTGATGTGAGGAGATTTAAAATTTTCAGTTATTTATACAAAATGAAATTCTATAGCAAGTACCTTTATAACTAAAATATATAATATTATGGACTTATATAAGAAGGAATAGTGTGAAATATTGTATGATGCAATATTTATGTCTTTTATACTTTTGTCTAGTACTACAACTTAACTCTGAATGTTCAAATTAATAAGATTTCTTAGTAGATATGAAATATTAAGATTTTGAAAGAGTCAAAATTAATGATTTTAGGATGAGATGCTTAGTTGAAGCATACATTATCCAATAAGTTTATAACGAAATTAGATAATAAAAGGTTATGAGATATCCAAAAGGTTAATTATAATCATATAGACCTCATTGAACAAAATGCTTACTTCAACGTATACTTATAGGAGAATGGTTCTCAAGATAAGTTGTGAGAGTAAAATAACATTTGAAATATTCAAAATTCATGATAATACATCCCATTGGAACTATTGCCTTTGTTGATACATTTGATATATAATTTAAAAGCTTTGAGATATTGAAAGATTCACTTTTATAATTAATTCAAAGTGTTTGTTTTAGAAATAATTGTAAATTTATCATGTTTAAAAGAAGGTTAATGAGATCTTATTGTCTTCTTCAGTGGGAATATGTATAGACATATTGCTCATAAAGAACAAAATTTATATTTTCAATTGCTAAGTATATGATAATCTAAAAACAAATCTTATTATATATAAAAAAGAAATAACTTAATTGTGGGAATTAAATCTATAAAGATAGATACAAAAGTTGTTTACCTATTCTGATCCAAGTACAAAAAATAATTTATTAAAGGTGTTAAGTATTTGAGATACCTAATACTTGTGAAATATTAAAGATATCCATTCACTAGAAGAATGTTTGGATTTACCGACAGAGAAAATCGTCGGTAAATCCTAATATTCTGTTGGTATTAATAGTTACCAAAGAAATTTGACAGCCGATAAAGTCGTCGTTAATCAGAGCGTAGTTAAATCTAACGATGGAATATCAAATGTTTGTCCATCGGTAAAAAGACGTAAATATACTGACGGATTAACAGAATCGATCAGTAAATGAAACATACAACTTACAGACAATATACGCATTTCCGTCAGTAATAGGTGAACATGTTTTCCGACGGTGTCTTTATTCCATCGGTAATATGTTGACATGTTTGCCAACGGTTTTCTAAAATCCGTCGGTAATTGGTAGTTAGAATTTTTTGAAAAATCCTAACTTTAAAATTTGTTTAATGATCTTATAAAAAAAGCATAATTTAAACAATTGTGAATTATCTGTGCATATTAATTTAATTTGTGTCTATATTAAATTTGTTGAAAAAGAAATTAATTGGTAATATAACGTTCAAAATTTGTTAAGTGATAATAAAAACATTGAAGTTTACGTAACATATATTTGTATTCCAAAGCAAATGACTACAACAAACCTAATTTCCTGGTGATGGATGGTGCTCAAAGGTGCTACCCTTACCCTTCAACTACTCAAGCTCCTGTCTCAGTTGAGCCATCTGCTCCATTTGCTCTTGCAAGTGAGCCATCTGGTCCATCTTCTCTTGCATGTGAGTCATCTTCTCCATCATCGTATCCAATGTGGCCCAAAGCTCGGTGACTTCCAACGATTGTGGTTGCCTCGTAGACGTTGCTATACTAGATATAGAGGATTGCGAGTAACAAGTATTCGCGAATGAACCCAGCCAGAATATCTGTCCACGATGGTCCTTACCACCAACAACATCAAAATACATTTGAGTCTCATCAATAGATTGTTCCTCCTGAGACTGGCGCTGAATGGTTTGCTGTATTTGGTCTAAATACCAATGTTTACGTTAGTAAGAGCTTATTCATAATTGTAAAACTAAACGTTTATAAAAGAAATAATAATAAGGCATTAAGTTCACATACATTAAGTTCTCTACATCGGCTGTTGATGAATGTCACACCATCATGCTTCTTAGTGTGAGTATGCAAAAACAACTGAGTAGGTGTGAGAGGAAGATCCAAAGACTTTTCCTGCATATTTAACCTAAATGTTTAGATGTGAACTATATTTGATAAAAATTTTGGCAAAGTTTCCCCTAATTTTATGATATGCCCCCTGTTGAACAAATAAAAAAACTCAACACAGCCATATATGGCACCAGAAATTTATACTAATACCATTATGTATAATACAACAAAGATAAACATGTACAAAATAAGTGTGAAGTTTAGATACTTACAAGTCTCTGTGCATGCTCATGGTGGGTTATTGATCCTCCCGTATGTACGGGAAGACTCTCTCCTGTCAGGCCTCCATGCCTGTTGGTGGAGTTACGCCCTGAGATTGTCATTGCCGTAGGGCTTCTCCAATACTCCTAACATTGACTCCACATTTGCTCTAAAATAAATCGCGATTGTACACCAACCTTCCGTATCACACCAATGAAGTCACGGTAATGTGTACGAGCTTTGCTCTCCCATAGTATATATATGATGGCATCCAAACTAGAATCCTAGAAAAATTCTTTTTGAAATAAGAAGGAAAACATTTAAAGTAATATCATGTCATAATATTTATGTAATTAGTGTATATAAAGCAATACAAA
>JANZLD010000006.1:3418433-3431336 GCA_026413575.1 Erythroxylum carthagenense | reverse complement strand
AAATCGGAAAGTCATACTTTAACAATTCAAACTATAACTAAAGCTGAAACAAAAATTCTATGCTCAACTTCCATCCATAATTTAAGATTCTTAGAGACTGAATCAGAACTTCATTTCTTCACAAAACTTGTATCCCTATGTCTCTAGTGTACAACGCATCAAAACTCACCTCATTTGGACATCTATAGCAAACTTTATGCCCAAAATACCAAATCATGTCGCCGCAGGAAAATGGAAGCTCGCCGCGGCGTGCGAACCCAGAAATCCTCCCAAAACCTAATTTTCTCATTTTTTTCAACCATAATCCTCCCATATTTCAAATACAACACATCTAAGCCCTAAACCATCTCTTATACTTCATTTCTAAGCTCATTATAACCCAAAATCATACTCAAACACAACATGATCGTCAACCCTAAGAGATTTAACCATTTTTCCGAAAACCTCTAAACAATCGGTTCTAGCTCATGCTAAGCTAATCTAGGGTTTAATCCAACCCAAAAAAGAAGAAATGCGCTTACACTTACCAGATGAAGCTTCAATCCTTTCGAAAACTCCTAGAATAGCAAAACCCTATTTTCCCTTCTTCTTCCTCAAGCCACCAACAACACTCCCACTCCTTTTCTCACTTCTTTCTTTCTTTCTTTCTAATTTTCCTTTCTTAAGCCTAAATGAAAGCACAAGGACCAATTTGCCCCTCCTTGTAAAGCCTTAACCTCTCCAACTTAAGTGACCTTCCTATTTTGTCCTCAAATATTTTTACTCTTTCATTTCCACTTACACCATACTATACTCAAATTAATTTTATTTTTCCATAAATACTTCCAATTCAATCAAACTAAACAATAAATCATACAATCAACACAATTCATACTTAATAACATCAATTAAAGAAATCTGGGGCCCAACAATAGTAGTCATCTGGGCATCCATGCTTATGGGTTTGCCCAAAGCATTTACAAGGTAGCTCAACCCATCCATAGTCTGGAACTCAAGCAAAACATCATGAAATTGACCCATAACGAAATTGTTTGAATGTTACCTTAATTAAACTCTATACCTAGCCTCCATCATCGGATGAACATGAGCTGGCCACTCAAATGCCACGACCCCTATTCCAAGATATCTTTGATTCTAGACTCAGTGTTAAATTTGAAGAGAAAAGAATCGTCATCCCTGGGAATCACTTTCTCCAACCCTTTCTTCTCCTACTAAGTCATGGCCCAAGCTTGCACCACCATAAAAGCTAACCTCTTGCTCCAGAAAATGCCAACCAGCGTCGATGCCCATACCGATTTTCCAACTTTAAGGAGTTCCACAGGAGTTGTTAATATGCCATCCTTCATGACATTATGGAAATTTCTTAACTCTCCCCTTTTATACTGAATTTATATGTAAGATTTCCAGGCTTCGAGTGGGGATTTCAAATTAAGGGGAAGGGATTTCTCATTCTACGAAGGAGGGATGGCTGAGAAATTGTTGGATGATAATTTTGAGGGAGGTAGGTCTCCCTCAATGTCCATTCACAAGGCCTAAGAAGGCCTTCCAAAGAAGGAAGAAGTAGAGGCTAAATAGAGTTAAGAGTGAAAAAGTCTCGTACTTGCTGCAGAAACTTACCAAAGCTTGTATGGGTTTTAAGTGAAAGTCACTGCTCTCTTCACTCTTTAGATTTGAAACTTGTCGTTCTTCAGATCTGGATCTGGTCACTTCAGATCTGGAAAACAACAGAGGAAGTTTGCTCCCCCTTATGCCGCTGTCACTACCATGCATACATTGGGTCAGGGGCAATGGATACCGGTCAAGTTGAGCCTTATTGGACCTCCCATTTCCCATGGTTTCTTTGCAGAAGATCTTGTTCTATTTGCTAAAGCAGAGGATTCACAGACGCAAGTCATTGCAAGGACTTTGGAGTTGTTTTGTCAGGCCTCCAGATAGAAAGTCAATCTGGAAAAAACTAGGCTCTTTTCTCCAAGAATGTCTACCCAACAATCGCTTGTTGCATCAGTCAAACCTTACACATTCCTTGCACGACCAATCTTAGCAAGTATTTAGGAGTCCCTTTGATGCATGAATGCACAACGAGACATACTTATTAGTACATCATTGACGGAGCTCAGAAAAAACTCGCAGGCTAGCGAGCAAAGGTTTTATCCTTAACGGGGCGCATTACTCTAACCCAATCAATAATTTCATCTCTCCCCATTTACACGATGCAGACAATGAGACTCTCGAGGCAACTGTGCGATGATTTAGAGAAAATCATAAGGGACTTTATCTGGGGAACAACGGGCAAACAGAGGAAAATGCATCTAGTTAATTGGGAAACTATTTGTAAGCCCAAAAAAGTAGGAAGTCTAGGACTCAAACGTATTTGATCCTCAAACAATTCTTTATTGACTAAACTAGGCTGGGCTTTGATAAATCAACCCACAACCCTATGGGTCAAACTCGTAAGGGCTAAATATCGAATCAGCCCAAACCCTATCCCCGTAAATATAGACAGGAAAGGGGCCTCGATCATTTGGCAGTGAATTTCCACCACTTGGCATTATGTACGCCAAGGTATGAAATGGAAGTTGGGCAATGGGAGATGCATACATTTCTGGTTGGATAATTGGGCAAATAAGTGGAGACCTCTAATAACAATGGTGACCAATCCGCTCCCAAATAGCCTCCTTTACACCACAGTGGTGGAGTTTACAGATGAGGGGGGGCAAATAGCGTTGGAACTTGTTCCAACAATACTTACCCTCCTCACTTTGTATGGATATTGCGGAGATCCAAGCAAATGTAGATGGCATAGCGGACGATACCCTAATTTAGGAAAAAACTAGTCATGGGAGGTTCACGGTGGCTTCAGCCTACGAATTAATTAAAGGCAGCACTACGAAAGCTCAAAATGGTCTTTGGGACTCTATCTGGAAATGGGCAGGGCCTCAGCAGATTAGAGCCTTCCTGTGGCTTCTGACTAAAGGAAAATTGTTGACAAATCAATAGAAAGTGGCTCATAAGCTCACAACAAATGGCAATTGTCATTTCTGTGGACAAGAAGAATCAAGTTTGCACGTCATTCGAGATTACCCCGCGCGTGAAAGCATTCTAGTGTAAGTTTCCCTCGGTGACGGTAGACACGGACTTTTTCCAACAAGAAGCAAATCAGTGGGTGGCTCACAACCTTAGGATGCAAGTTCAAGTAAACCAGGTTGCTTAGGGTACAATCTATGGAGCAGCCTGCTGGTTTCTCTGCCAATGGAGAAATCACAACATATTTGAAGCAAGATTTGTTTGGTTGGAAGCAGGTCCTCGAGTGGTTATGGAATATATAGAGTGGATAGAAAGATCAAGGACAGTGGAAAGCTGCGTTCTACAAAATTAGGGATTACCTGTCGAAAACTTAGTTGGGTGGACTAAACTGATGGAGGATTGGGTTAAGATAAATTCAGATGGGCAATCAAACAAGGGTCTAACATTGCCACCGCGGGTGGATTAATTACGGATTATCAAGGGAGGTGGTGTGGAGGGTTCCTTCACCAGATCGACTGGGGTTCTCCTGTAACTGCGAAAATCTGGGACATACACTCGGGCCTTACCCTAGCTTGGGCGCTAGGCTACGAAAGAGTAATCATTGAAGTGGACTCCCTTGAGATAATTAACATCCTCTCCTCTTCCAGCTTAGTATTAATTGACGATATTTTTTTGGTGGCAGGTACACGAGCATTATTGCACCTAGCCTAGGAG
This sequence comes from Erythroxylum carthagenense, assembly GCA_026413575.1. Classification (NCBI taxonomy): domain Eukaryota; kingdom Viridiplantae; phylum Streptophyta; class Magnoliopsida; order Malpighiales; family Erythroxylaceae; genus Erythroxylum; species Erythroxylum carthagenense. The sequence continues at coordinate 3,427,598 of JANZLD010000006.1, read as the reverse complement.
GTGCAACTCCAGCATATGTATCACGAAGGGAACCAGTGTGCAGATCGGTTGGCCTCTCTCATAGTGGTTTTCAGTCCAGGCTTGCATATACTGCAGGAACCCCAGGTGACCGTCTGGGACCAACTACACTACAACAAGCACGGTGCTTTGTACCGAAGAAACCTACGCTAGCTAGGGTGCTTTTGTCTTTTTATTTTGATTTCTTCCTTTGTAGCCAAAAAAAAGGCTTACCTTATTATGTTCTACTTAGCTTAAAGCTTGTTTCCTAAGTTATTATAAGAAAAGTAATGTATAATAATATGACTTCTAGGTCTTATGATGGTTTACTTACTATTTATATGTAATCTTGGTATTTACGGGTGAGACTTTTGGGAAAAGTTAAGTTTTTTATATGAATTTAACAACATAATTTCCTTTTTGCAATATTTGCATGAATAGATTTGTAACTAAAATTGGAATTTATCCATAAAAAATTTTCAATTTTCGTTGATGATTTGAGGATATTGAGTCAAAATATTTTGGATTTGATTACATTTTTAGAACATTAGCTTATAGTATGTTTATTTAGAACATATGGATGATCTAATAACAAAAATACATATATTGACATGGCTTCTTGAATATGTGGAAAACATATTGCAACATCCTAAATAGATTTCAAGCAAGGCCTTCTAGATTTCCATACTTCCTTGTCAAATAGACTAAATCAGGAGTAGAAAAAGGAAACAGGAAAATAAAAACACATACAAACTGAAGACATGTTATGTTTGGTTCTGAGAAAATTTTCATTGGAGGCTTAGGTCTTGTCTTAGAGACTTTCTTTTTACGTGAAGTACTAAACTTATAGGAAAAAAAGCATTATATCCACTTAAATTGATCCTGTTTTGATTGATTTAATTATCAAAAATGAAATCTCTGTAGGTTTTCTTCTACACACATTTGTCAGTGTAATGTTGAAGCTAATTAATGGTAAACTAGGAAGACTTTGGAGAGAATTTTTTCCCTTACCTTTCTCTTTTATATGTAGCCTTGTTATGAGAAGATTGATTGTTATTTTGAGAAGATTGCTTGTCCTAGGATTTTTGCAAAGTTACTCAATTGATTACTCAAGTGCCTAATTGATACATTTAAATGCAGTATGTGTTTTATATTTGTTGTTGGTCTTCTGCTCTAATTTAGGAAATGATTTTGATGATTTCGTATTTGATGATTTTGAATTCAATCAGTTTAAGGTGAAATTATTAAAAGAAGATCAATATGTAAGGAGGAATTTATCAACTTCATGCTCTTCGTTGGTAGGTTAATATCTAAGATTTAGAAAGAGAGGAATATTAGTTTAGGTAATTTCATGCATTTCATGTAAAGCACTAGATAAAAGTTATTGGCATTAGCTCAGGATGCCATGACTTAAGATGTATGCCCCCCTGTGATCGATGGTGTAACATCCCATTACCCATGCCAAGAAAAAATTGATAGATGAGAGAAAATGCTGAGGAAGTAGGAACACATTCCATGCTCATGCGTAATATGGCATGCACTTACATATTGAATAGTAAATGGTCTTGCACAAAAATAATTGTACATGCATTCATTGACAACTTTCAGGTATGATTGTTTGTGAATGTGATTTTGATTGAAAATGAGAAGTAGAGTGATCTGGAAAATGTTCACTAAGTGAGCTTCGGTTTGTTAGCATAACTAGTTCTCTCGTTATCCAAACGAGAGGATTCATGATTAGGATTAAATTAGGAACCTATGGCTACATTTCTTATGAAGACATCGAATTTAAATTCGGTCTTTATGAATCTCAAAGGTTGCCATAAAGTTGAGAATTAGGTGCAGACATTGAATGATTGAAGAAAATCCATGTTCTGTATCCAAAGGAAACTCTAGTTCAATCTAGGCTAGATTAGAGAAATTCGTTTTCTCAGAAGTTGTATCTTCTGTCTTTTTACATCTCCTCTGTTTTTATTTCTTCTGTGATGACATCATCTCCTTCTTTATTTTGCTCCGCTTCTTCTATGTTTTGCTTCTTCTATGTTACTGTGCACAAACTTCTTCTGTGTTACTGTGCACAAACTCCTTCTGTGTTACTGTGCACAAACTTCTTCTATGTTATTATGCACAAAATTCTTCTATGTTACTGTGCACAAGCTCCTTCTGTGTTACTGTGCAGAAACTTCTTCTGTGTTTTGATGATAAGCTTCTTCTGTCTTTTGTATCGTCTGTGTTTTGTATATCTTCTGTGTTTTGACGATACAATTCTTCTGTCATTTGTATCGTTTGTGTTTTGAATATCTTCTGTGTTTTGACGATACGTTTCTTCTGTATTTTGTATTGTCTGTGTTTTGAATATCTTCTGTGTTTTGATGATACACTTCTTCTGTCTTTTGTATTGTCTATGTTTTGTATATCTTCTGTGTTTTGACGATACGTTTCTTCTGTCTTTTGTATCGTCTGTGTTTTAAATATCTTCTGTGTTTTGACGATACGCTTCTTCTGTCTTTTGTATCGTCTGTGTTTTGAATATCTTTTATGTTTTGACAATACGTCTATGTTTTGTATACCTTCTGTGTTTTGAAGATATGCTTTTTCTGTCTTTTGTATCGTCTGTGTTTTGTATATCTTCTGTGTTTTAACGATACGCTTCTTCTGTCTTTTGTATTGTCTGTGTTTTGTATATCTTCTGTGTTTTGACGATACATTTCTTCTGTCTTTTGTATCGTCTGTGTTTTGTATATCTTCTGTGTTTTGATGATACACTTCTTCTGTCTTTTGTAACATCTGTGTTTTGCTTCGTCTACTTTTCACTCCTTCTGCCTTTTGCTTCTTCTGGGTTACTATTCACCCGATATCTTCTGTTCTATTTTTGACCCCTCAGAAGATAGAATTTGTCTTCGAGGTCTTCATGAAAGTTATAGATCTTGAAGTCCTCTTACGAACCATATAAAGAACATCTTAATCTGATATCTGTAAGGAAAGTTATAGCAACTTTTCCCTTCGTTCTGTCCTTTTGCAATCTTCTGTATTTTTCTATCTTCTGTCTTTTTTTCTTTTGACCATAACTTCTTCTCTAGACATCCAAATGAATTGATTCTTAAACCATGGGACTCGTAAGTCTTTGCTTTACGTCTCCACCTAAAAATCTTAGTCTTTTGAATTGAATTGAGACAGATTAAGTGATACACGTGGAACGGGTATAATGAGTATGTTCATAAAGTTTTATGAACTAGGGTTATCCCACTGAACGTACTTCAATGTTTTGAGTATATCTAGGCCTGTAGGATTCCAATTGAGACGAATGTGCACTTTAGAGTGAGCTAGAGATATAGGCCTATTATTGTATCAAAAAGTATGATTGTGTTTCAGTCTATAAGATATTTACATTTTAAGCAGAAGTAGTGCATAATGCACTGTTTCAGTATATAACAACCGAAAATATTTTAGGCACATTTTTCGAAGTACTGAACCAAATTAAGTGATTTTGGTGTCAATGGAAAAATCTAGAAGTGGATAAGTAGCTAAGAATTGGACAAGTGTCCTAGTTAAAGTGGAGTTTTAAATAACCTTGAAAGAGAAGAGACGGGGCTGCCTTCATTTCTTCCTCTCAAAGCTTCTCTCTCTAGTGTTTCTCCAACACAGAGCGTTTCTTCAACTACTCACCAAAAAACTCCGATCATGTTTCCCTATCACTTTCATTCTAATAATTCTTTCTTCTATTCTAAGAAAAGACCGAACCCCCTGTCAACTTTGAAGTCGACGTACGTGTTTGCACGAGAGATTAGGGTTTCGTAACTGTTTAGATATTGGAGTTTCAATCAAGTAAGCATGTGATGTTTATGTATTTTGTATTAAATGGAGCATGCATCATGGGTTCACTGCTAAATGGTTAAAAAAACCATGATAGATAGAAGAAGAGAGTGAAGCAAATGAAAGTGCAGTAATGCAAAAAATGAGAGGAATATATGTTGTGAATGTTTCTGCTTTTGATGATTATCAAAAGTGATAGATTATAAGTTGGTAGAGATAAGTTGAGCTGAAATGAAAATTGAAATGAAGAGGAAATGTTGAGTTTTAAAACAGAAAGTTAATGGTGGTTTATATATATAGGAAAATTTGTAGATGAGTTGTTGACGTCAAATTACCAAGGAATTATGTTGTGAGCCAAAGAAATGATGAGTGATTAAGTTACGAAATGAGAATGTGCTTAAGATATGAAATTCGGTAAAGTACCTGGGTCAGTCACTGAGCATGCATTTTCCATGGTCCATATGGCTATTTGTGCATAAATGAGATTTGTAATATGGTGCATTATGTGTTTCGCATATTGAGTATAGGATAAACATTTGCATTCAGACGTTTCCAGAATTTGGAAGCAAATGCTAATTTGGAGTGTACTGTGAGTAGACCTAGATGGTCTCATTCTATTGTTTGTTCTATTTGTCTTTTCTATATTAATTGAATTATGAATGTGTTTGATGATGTTGGGTTCCGGACAGGAGGTTCGATGATTGTGATCGTAATTTAGATATTGAAGTGCTGCTTGTATGTGAATAAGATGAATTAAGTGCACAGAAGTATTTGCTAAGTGAACTCTGAATGTGAAATTGCATGCAAGTTAAAGTGTGAATTCTGAACTATATGTTGAATGCCAGACTACGGTTCGATGATAAGTGATCGTGACTAAATAAGAACATGCAATGTAAGTAATGCATTCCATCTCATGAATGCATGAAATATAAAGGCGTTGTGACTTGTGTTGCCTGTAAGAAGCACTTCCACATAGAGTTATGCTCCGTGATTCTGTTCTGACTAAGCCCTATAGGCTAGTATTCTACTTTGACTAAGCCCTATGGGTCAGTATTCTGTTCTAACTGAGCCTACGGGCCAGTAGTCTGTATATGTATGTGAGAGGCACTCAGTCATAACAATAAGAACGAAAGTGAGTCTCATACAGACGACATATGCAAAATATGAATGTTTGAGTGAATTGAATATGAAGTGTGAAAGTGATTGTGAAAATGTGTGTGAATGTGAAATGTGAAATAATGTGGGATGTGCAAAATTTGAATTATGTGTTATGTGATTAGGTGAGCCATCGATGATGGTCGCTCATTGAATTCACAAAACTCACCCAAAATTTGCAATTATTTTTCAGGATCAAAAGAATTCCCCGTTAGGCCAACGAGAGTATGCTTACAGCATTCAGTGAAGGACAGAGGTCAGGATCAGTTCGCGTCTGTATTTGTGTTTTTTCTCATATTGTATTGAAATGTATCTTCCGCAACTTTTGTATAAGTTTGTTTTCCGAAATGACAAGTGTTTTGTATTTGTGAATGAAATGGGCTCCTTTTGATTATTGTTTTTCCACAAAAGTGTGTGTTGTGATTGTGTTTTAAAAAGAAAAAAATCATACCGATTTCTGAATGTGTAAGTGCTTTAACATGCCATCCTCACAGGGTACGGACTCAGATGTCACTATCGATGTCGGGTTTAGGTCTTGCAGGAGTAGGGTGCTACAGACGGGGCAAACACCCCCTGCTCTGTAGGAATTGACATACGATTTCAACAAACTATTAGGGATTCATCAATATAATTAATTTCTATTCAACTCGTCATCATCACTCTAAGTATTTGATTTTAAGACTTAAGTTAAATAACAACAAACTCTTAGGCATGCAACCATATATTTCATTTCTATTACTTCATCATCTTTCTAAAAATCACTTCAATTTTCTTTTTTAACTCCCCAAATTTATAAAACTTTTTAAGACATGGGAAACCATTTAGGCACATACTATAAGGTATGTAACATCTTTTCTATTTTACAATTAGATTTTAAACTCAATTTTCTAGTTATGAACTTTTCAATTCTTTTTTTCTAGATTTTTCTCCATCTTTCCTTAATAACATAAAATGGCAACTCCATTGAATAACCTTGTTCAATATTATCTCCTATCTCTATTGGAGGACATTAGAAAAAAATCTATGATAATTACCATTCTTTTTTCTAGATATTTGTAACAACTATAATAATTATAAAATGTTCGTAAATATTTATTTTTACATTATCTAAGACAACTTTGGAACTTATAATAGGGAATAACATATCCTTCATACATTACTGTATATAATTTAGTTTCATTTGGATTAAATAGTTTGTAAATATCTTTAATAAAAATATATGAGATATTGGTGATCAACTAATTGATTCATATTAAGAAGATTTAGCTCTGAAACTAACAAAAAATGCATTAGCAATAAACTTCATCCCTAATAAAATCAAGACTATTTATATGAATGACGAACAATAATTTCAAGCAATTTCAAATTTTTTAACTTAATATAGCATTTAAGGATGGCAATGGGTTGGCCTATAGGCCAATAACATCAATTTTTAAAAAATAATTTTGTCTTTTTTAAATTGGGCCCAGACTGATCCGAGGCCCAACTCTTCTAAATAAAAAGATTTGTTTTTGTTTAGAAGAGTAGAGCTTCGGATCGGTTTAGACCCGACCAGTCTAGGTCTAGGCCCAGACCTAATTAAAAATGCCTAAGTTTGGGCCTATGGACCAGCCCATTGCCATCCCTAATAGCATTCAACATATGAATTGCTCATCTTATATATATGACTATGTTGGTTCTATTGATTGCAAACAATGGTCTTATAGAGTCTAATGATATTGAATGGTTTGAAAATAAGTTCGATCAAATGGATTTTAGAAGTTCTAAAAGTTTAGGACTTAAAATGCCCTGGTTGAAAAATAATGGGTATTGAGGATTTTAAACCCATTTGAATTCTTTTAAAAATATCCAATCAATAAGTGTTGACCCTAATTGAAGTATTTTATGGTCAATTTGATGATAAGATGTTGTGGAATTTTTTGTAATTTAATTCGATTATTTAACCGAATTAAATGCATTAAAGGGCAATTTATTATTTTTGTATGCATTAAAGTACAATTTTGTTTTTTTAATTTATAAAGGGCAATTTGTTTTTTTTTTTTAACAAGAAGATAGTGAATTGATGAGTCATTAAAAGAGAACCAATAGGAAGGTGAAATTTGGAATCCATTAAATGAGTATTAAAAGCAAAACTTAAGACATTTTGCTTCATTTTGTTATAAACCGTGAGAGTTAATGGAGAGAGAGTCACGTGAGAGTCCAAAACAAAAGAGGAAAAGAAGAGCAAACAAGGAGAAACGTCGACCATAGATGAGAGAAAGGAAGGAAGAGAGAGAAAAAAGAAAAGAAAAGAGAAAGGAGAAGAGAGTTTCAGCTATGGCCATATCAAGAATCCAATAAGGTTCCATAGCCATCCAAGTGAAGAGGAAGAAGAAAATGGGTAGGTAAGTTTACTAGTTTTTGTGAAATTTTGGATTTTTGTGTTATAGTTTTGATTTAGTTTTGATGGTGTAGATTGCACCCTTTTGATGTAATATCAAGATTTGATTGCATTGGAAGCAATTGGGAGAAGAAAAATAAAGAAAACTAAAAAAATCAAGAAAATTAACATATGAAGCTTTGGTCAAACTTGGTCAAAGGTGATATCTATTGCCTAAAGTGTTTATGTTGTTATTTGATGATTTAAGATTAATTAATGACATTGGGAAGTTAGTTTATTGATAAAAAGAATTGAAGAAAAACCATGGAAATGATTGAATGAGTTTTTGGCCATGGTTAGGGTTTTTAATGTATTATGATTCAAAATTCTACTTTGATGTTTTATGATGTTTGTAGCATGATCTTGATGCTAATGAAGTAAGGAAAGGAAAAAGAATTGGTTTTGGTTGAAATTTGGCCTATAATGCATGATTTTGTAAAAATTTTGTTAATGAAATTTTATGATTTAAATGTGTGTATTAAAATGTCATAAAAATGAATTTGGATTGGTTTTAAGTATTATAAATCAAATGTAATTGAATTGAAAATGTTTAGTATAAAAGATGTTAAGTATTGCCTTAAAGGCATTTTTGGTATAAAAGTATGGTTATAATGTAATGACCATGCAAATGTGGCTAAAGACGATCATTAAGTGTATTTGTAGTATTGGAATGATTAAATGAAGTGTTATGTTATTAGTTGGAGAACAAACTAGTATATGAAGGGTATGTCGAAGGTAATGATGTTGACTTGGTTTATGGTGCATTTGGTTAAAGAATGTATTAACGAGTTGAATGTATTTGTATAAGGTTTTTTGGATCAAAAAACAAATCCAACTTGAAAGGTTTCAAAGTGGTGACATAGAAACTAGCAAGTTGTGAGTGTACTTTAAATTGATTTTATGCAAAAGTTTTTTACTTGAACACGAAATGAAATTTTATGTTGAGTTTTATGTGAATGTTTTTCAATTGTTTTATATGAATAAATTCTTTGCAAAAGAGTTGATGGCATGCAAATTTAACTTATGCATTCAATTGTATGATTATGAGATTGAAAGAACTTGAAAATTTGAAACATAAGATTTTGCAGTTTCACAAGCGTGACGGTCCTATAATTGATTTAGAAAATTTTTTGAGTTTCTTTTTAGCTACGAAATGGTTTAAGTTTTATGCTAGAAGTTAAGGTATAAAAAATGATTTTGTTTTTTTTAGCCTATGGTACCCCGTTAGGCTTATTACTTGTTATTATATCAATTAGAGTATTCCAACCGTGTATGGCAGTGTCTGTGGTTGTTAGTTACTAACAACAAGTGGTATTGTGTATGACAGTAGTCTAGTAAGTAGCCTTCTGCATATATGGAGTATATAGAGTGCTAGTTAAAATTTGTCATGGGCAAACGATGTAGAACCAACTCCATGACTTTTTATGGGTAAACGATGCAGAACCAGCTCTGTAACTACCGATTTATAGCAGTTAACCTATTACAGGTAAGCGATGTAGAACTAGCTCTGTGACTTTATGACTAGTGTACCGTATGGTAAAGAAACTAGTGGTAGGCAATGATGAGTAAGAAAATTCATTAAAGTAATAATATCACCACTATTTCTTGTAAAGGTGATTTGACAGGTACCATATGTTGGACCAATGGTGGTTGACAAATTAAATCCCACTTATGTTTTGATAATAATAAAACGTATAGAATTGATTAAGAAATTATTTCAGGTATTTTGGGATTGATATTCAATAAAAGAATTGTGCAAATCAAGATAGCATTAATCTTTG
>JANZLD010000006.1:3167878-3185270 GCA_026413575.1 Erythroxylum carthagenense | reverse complement strand
CAATAATTATAAAAGTTGAAGTAAATAAAATAATTAATTAAAAAATTTTGAAAAAAGAGGGGGAATGAGAGATAGGAGGGAGGATAGAGATTTTTTTTAAAAAAATTAAAATTTTGCAAAAAAGTTTCCATATTTTTTAAAACTTTCGGTATCGGCTGATATTCAGCCGGTGTTTTGAATATCGACCTGCACCATCCGAAATAGATCAGTATTGACCAGTATTTAAATGTAGTACACTAATCTTTTATTTCGTACCAATTTTGATCCGGTACGAACCGGTATTTACATCACTGCTGCTAAGTGGTGTGCTTTTTTTTTTTAAGGAGAGTTCCCTAATAAAATTATTAATACTGTCTCTGCATTATCTTAGAAAACAAATTGTAGGTGAGATCAGCGAGTGATACCCACCTCTCATATCCTACATGATATCTTTTTGCATGCAGCAAGATAAAACAACACGTAGAAATTTGATATTTAGTATTATCAAAGTATACTACTTGAACGCTTTACGATATAAAATTTAATTATATTTATTAATAATTATTAAATTTAATTATAAAAATTAAATAAAATTGTTAAGTAAAGTTAAATTATTCATAATTCATAATAATAATGATAATAAATTTGAGTTAATTAATATAAAATATTAAATTAAATTATTTATAGTTCTTATTAATAGTCACTGCAACAAAGTTAAGTATTTGCTCCGATTTCAAAATCACCCTTTATGATTTTTATAATTTTGTGGGTAGAAAAAATAATGATAGTAGGACTGGTGTTGTTGAAGGAGGATCATGAAATTAGAGCAACAAGGGAAGTACCATTATCAATTTGTTTTAAAATGAATGTCTATTCAACAAACACCACATGTATAAGCCAGCAATTTTTTTTGGTAAATTAGAAATTTAAATAAATCAAAAATAGTTATGAGCAAGCCACGAGATTGCCCCGGAGGCAGTCCCCTCCCAAAACCAAAGATCATCCTACCCTAAGAACACGAGGAACTTTACAAAAATTGTTCCTTATGATTCGAACCAACCACAGCATCCTACCTATACATATCTACCATCCAAGATGACCTTGTAAGAAGGCTCATCTTAACCAGCAACAAACATTTACAGACTACCAAAGTAAAGCAATAAGTTAAAATAACCAGTCATCCCCGCATCAAAAACCAGAAATTCACATCCACAATACATTGAGATTAAGCCTTGTAGCTGTATTCTTCCATTTTGTTGAAGGTGGGATATTCTTTGGTGAATTACCGTGGAAGTTCCTTCACAATATCTGTATAAATGTTATTGTGTTCCTGTTATTTCTAACACTTAGTCCCATGTATGAGATCTTCATCGTAAGCCCTTATAATATTCACCCATTCTTCTGTGGATAACACCGTATAAGTGTTTCTGATTCTTTAAGACACCAACAGAGGAGTAGGAAATCTCCTCCAATCAAGAACTATCAATAGCTAGAGAAACTTGCAAGACAGAACAATTAAAGAAATAATCCCAACCAGTATTTACCTTTCCTTAGTGTTTGAGCCGGGAATTTCCATAACTTGGAAGACCACTATGGTGTTCAAATTCCCAACTTCCACGGCTTTTTCCTTGAAAGTTCGATGGTTTCTTTCGAACCAAAGGTTATAAACAATAACAGATATGATAATAGGAAGAAGGTCGAGGTTAGTATTTGTGTAGTTTGATGGGTGATTAAACCAGCTTAGGAGAGCTTGGAGATTTGTCAATGCGACAAGTGAATCTGAAAATATTCTAGACAATGCGTTCATACTATTTTTTAGTAAGCACACTCAAAGAGCATATGGTCAATAGACTTATTAGCCAAGAAACACAAGGAGCAGTGATTTGGGACATATGAGAAGAGAAGTTTGTCCCTCATTTGCAGCTTATTAAGGAAAGCTAGCAATAGGGTGAAAGCATACCTTGGGTTAGTTCTTTTATGCCCAACTAATTTGTACCATAGTACATAAGGAGTCTCAAAACGGAGTAGGCCGAGGCATTTGTGTATGTTTTAGAGGGATTTGCTATCCATTCCAATCTATCAGGTCAGGAGCATTCTGGTTGATAAAGTAAGGGCTCTAGGGTTCGTATAGTTTGTAATTTGGTCTCCTGCCATTTCCACACATTATTCCTAATAATCTCATCAAATTTTGCATTCATCGATAATTCCAAACCATTGATCACTCTGGGAGTTAAGAGGTCCATCAGAATTCCTCTAGGATGCCAAGGGTCCTGCCATTAAAAAATAGACATCTCATTTCATATCTTAAATCTGAATTGGTCCCAATAAGATTCCTAACATGTAACAGCTTCCTCTAACTCCAAGAGTTATTATAGCTAGGTTGTGCATTCCAAAAGGTTTTCCTTCTAAGAATAATGGTATGCACTCATCTGACCCACAGAGCTTCACTATCAGTAAAAAGCACCCAAATTCTTTTTCCTATAAGCACCTTATTTCACGTAGACAAGTGTTTAATGCCTAAACCACCCTCTTTTTTGGGTTGACAAAGATCATTTCATTTAACCTTCACATTAGAGGTAGACACTACATTCCCAGACCACAAGAAAATTACTTAATTTGGTCTCAATATCTTTAATAATAGAGGAGGGAAGAATAAGATGACTAGACCAATACACCTGAAAAGTTGAGAGTACTGAGATGACCAGTTGCAATCTACCATCATAGGAAAGATATCTACGGATCTATTTGTTTACCCTCGCATCAATTTTATCCAAAAGAGGAATGCAATCTCTTCTAAAAAGTCTACTTGTTAAAAGAGGAATCCCTAGATAACGAATAGGGAAGTGACCTCTTTAAAGACCTGCAAATTTTATTGATGGAAAAAAGTCAAAAAAATATGTATTTTAGTATAAATTATTATGTATACTTTATAAAAAACATAATTTTTGAAACGATTCGACAAATTATTAGGAGAGTACGCAATCATAGATAACAAAGACAACAAAACGTATGAAGTGTATTATAATTAGGATTTTGTTGAAATAATTTTTGATATGGAATGATATTATTTAATGTGAGAAAGGGCATTCTATTCATTAGATAAATCAATGTTTCAAATGTATAATTCTAGTATTCATATCACACACAAAAATGATGTAATAAGAATAAACCAATCTTCGCAATATGTTTATGCTTCCTTTGGTGCATCCATTTTGATTAGGGTGTTAGGACATAAAGATATTTAGATAATACTATTCTAAGTAAACTGGAAGTTAAGGCTTGATATTCACCAACCCATTCTGCTTGAAAAGAATTAATAAAATATTGGAAAAATATTTTGACCAAATGATGAAATTTAATAAATACAGTGCTAACTTTAGACATAAATTTTAGAAAATAAATCCAAGTGTATTTACTAGAATGATCATAAAATGAAAATATTAATAAGGAGAAGGTCCTCATAAATCTGAATAGATAAACTTTAATGGGCTTTGTGTAATAAAATTGGACTTAGAAAAAGGTAACTTATAACTCGTATTAATAGAATGAGCACAACTCAAATTAGAAACTTTATAGCCAACAAACTGAATTTTATTATTATGTAAAACATTGTAGGCAATGCACATAATGAGGATGTATAAGTCTTTAATGCTAGGTAGAGAGAGTGTAAGAATGAGCATGAATATGAGAGCTTGATATATGATGGGTTTAAGTGGCATGGTGTACATCCATATTCATTATGGCTTATATGAAACTATTTCTTCGTGTGAATATCCTTAATTACAAATTGGTTAGTGAAATTTTGAATAGACATATTATTAGCTTTAATATAAGAATAAACATAAGCAAGTTGTTGCAAGATTGAGGAACAGATAAACTATCACTCTAGTGAAAGGTACAACTAGATTAACAATAAGAAGACCCAATATCAAAGATTGGGATTGTTTTACTATTGCAAATTTAGATTTATCAAGGCTTTAATGCTCATAACATGGTGTACGATATTTAATATTAGGTGTAAGATGAAGTGTTGTTCCATTGTCCAAGATCCATTAATGTTTCAGTAAGGGGTTGGGTGTAGAAAATTTGGCATATGACCTAAAGGTATATGGTTGTTGTTAATTGAACCTTGAAGTTGGACATTGTATGGCTAAATGACTATGGCCACCTCAAGTATGACATATCTAGGTTGAAAAATCAATTGATGATCCTTGAGAACCAATAGCTCCTTGATGATGAGAATATTGTGTAAATAGCCTACCTTTAAAATGGGTTGAATAGGTATTTCATCCCTGACCAACATTTTAACTACTACAACCTCCACAGGTAGAAATATGTTGTCAGGATAACTAATATTAAAGTGTTTAACCTTTGAAATTTTTTTAAAATTTAGTGCCTAGGCTTTTAAAATTTTCAATTGAGTAACCAACATTTTATAACAATTCAATTCAAAGTGTTACTTTTTACTGACATGGCCAATAAATAGGTATCAACGTGACATTTAGTAGACATGCCGCATCATAAAAAATAACCTTGTGAATTGAATTATTAAAGTTTTAAAAAGTTAGTTACTCTATTGAAAAATTTAAAAGCTTAGACACTAAATTGAAAAACTCTCAAAAGGTTAGACACTTTTGAATATGTTATCTCTTATGTTATTTACCACTAGAATTAGAAGAAAAAGATTGTTGATTATTGATACAATTGGATGTTGGTTACACAACTTCCTTTGATAATACATCATTAAACAAATTTTCTTCTTCATTTAATAGTAACCTAAACAATTACCATAAGAAATATGGTCAATTCACTATTTTAATCCACGATCAAAGGGGCAATATAACTTTCTAAGGCCATTAACTATCATATGTATAATATCATTTTCAGTTACTCATGTTGTAAATTATAAGTTGATCAAACATGCCTTTAGCCTATTGTATATATTATGTAACAGTCTCATTGTTCTTTTTTCTTAAACAATAAAATTTAGACGTAATTCTCCAAACTTGGGCTTGTCAACCTGATGCATAATAGGCTAAAAGCTTTTCCCAACTTACACTTATAACTTATGGTATAAATCTTTTTGTCAAACATATAATGATACAACTTAGCACTCATTGATTCATTTAAAACTAGGTATTAAAAAGGGGGTTAGGGTCATTTTTATTTTTATTTTTTGGCCAAGGTATGTTTGTGCCATCTATATGATGTGATAAATTGTAGCTATTTAGCAAAGGAAGGAGTTATGCTTGCCAAGTGAAGCCCTAATACCCCTCGGGAGGATACGGGGGTGCCACGCAGACAACATAACATACATGCATACAGAACCAAGACAAAACCAAAATATACGAAACATTCATCCTGCATGCTCAATAGCTCAAAGCAGAAGCAATTCGGAGAAAAGATACATCATAATACACTGAACTTAAATACAACTTGTTCCAAACCGAAACCAGCCTGAATTAAGATTATTACAAACCTTCAAATAAATCCAAAGTCATATACATCAAAGACAAGCCAAAAACAAACTCCAAAAATACAATTTTAACAAAACAAGACTCAGACTCCATTGGCCATTGCGGTTGACTCGTCCTAGTCCTTATGTCCTTCTCTCTAAACCTACCTGGGGCAAATCCACCGTGCTAAACATATAGCTCAGTGAGTAATAACTAATCTATGTATAATCTGACAACTAATTATACACAATCAGGATATATCAGAAGCATGCATTAATAGTTTATCAGAACGAACAATTCAAACATATTATATTGGATCTCAGACAGATTGTACAGAAAACAAAACTGAGTCTCAAAGGAGAGTATAAACCTTTTATATTCAAAACATAATTTCTTTATTTATATCAGAGTTAGACAAAAATCAGAATACAAAATCATATGACTGTTAAATCCATTTACAAAAGCGAGTAATAGGACTTATACAAGAGATACCATGATTGGTATTTGCAGGAGAGACATATGTCTTGATATCAGGAGACATCGAAGTGTCAATATAGGAGACATTGAATTGTCGATACAGGAGACATCAAGGTGTCAATAACAGGAGCAGTTGCGGACCCTTCTAAGCATGCCTATTTACCCACGACTAGGACTTGACAATTTTAAAACCAAACAAATTCATTTCATGTTCAACATAATTAGCCAATCATTGCTTTCATGCCAAAAATTCAACATATCAATCTGATAGCTTTGCAAATCATTCAATGGACCAAAAATAGCAGCAAACAAAAGAGTCAAAGCAAAACTATCAAATTTGACCATCTAAATTACTTAACAAAAAACTGTCTAAAATTACTTACAAAAGCTTCCTTATTGCCTATTGCCTATTGCCTCGACGTCCCGACAATATCTGGAATCGATCGCTCGATGCATTCCTCTATAGCATTTAATACAAGCATATATTATTATTGTACACAATTATGAATTCAATTATGCATACTCATGTATACTGAATATGTATGATGTATGTTTATGACAAATTCCAGGTTTCTTATCCTTAATCTTCTCACATTATCATTCATGTGAAACCAAACTCAATTCCTCAATCCAGATTTAGTTTACACTCAACCTTTGGGTCCACTTTGCTCAATTATTCTTATCAAGTAGTTGAGGTAATTAGGCAATACTTCCTTCTATAAAGTTGTCCCTCTTTGTCTTAGGTCTCCAATGATACCAAGTTCATCCAATTTGGTCTAGTGTACTAAAAGTTATACTCAAAAGATTTCAAGCTGTTCTTGAGCTTCATCAAAATTCTTATTTCAATTTCCAATCAAATTATGAAATTCTTAGAGGTAGAATTAGAATTTAATCTCTTCAGACAATTTGTAGCCTTATGTCTCTAATTTACTCCAAATAAAAATCACTCCATTCGGACAACTACAAAGAAATTTATTCCTAAAATACCAAAGTGTATTTAAGCTGTCAGGAAACTTCGTCGGGGCGAGCCAAAAGTTAACCGCAACGAACTTTCCAGATAGCAAAATTCTTCGACATTTTTTTAAAAGTTTGCTACGAAACTTTTACAGAAATCAATTCCTTTGAGTTGGCTGCGGCAAACTTTACTACATTTTAATTATCTTCTTCCTCTCATTCTTTTCCCAGATTTTCTCACTTCCCTCTTATTCAATGAACACGTAACACACTTAAACCAATTCTTCTACTCTCATTTCAGCCCATCACAACTCAAACAAATCACATCTATATTTAAACACTAAAAACTGATGCATGCACGTGAAATCCTATTTAACTTTCTCTCTCTACTTTCATCTTATACATTACTTTTCACTTTTCTACTATTTCATTTCATCAGAAACTCTATACTATGATTTCACCAAATCTTCATTTCATATCATTAAACTCATCTCTATAAACACTTCACATATACATGCATGAACAGTACAACCATATAACCAGAATAGATTAGGTAAATTCATTGATTTTCCTAAACTTTTGTATCATTTCCATTTTCTCAGTCCAATTCAAACATCATCAAGATACCATTTACAAAACTATAAAGCTTAAAACTTAACTTACGTGAGTTAGCTAAATTCTCAGCAGTGAGAATGAAGAGCTGGGTTTCGGTGGATAGGGAAAGAGAACAACAAGAATAGGCAAAAACAACATTAGTTGGGTTGAAATATTTGCATGCAAAGGATAACACTGATGTAAGAGTAAAACCAGTATTTTGGTGATTTTTCAAAGA
Source organism: Erythroxylum carthagenense (assembly GCA_026413575.1). Taxonomy (NCBI): domain Eukaryota; kingdom Viridiplantae; phylum Streptophyta; class Magnoliopsida; order Malpighiales; family Erythroxylaceae; genus Erythroxylum; species Erythroxylum carthagenense. The sequence goes on along the minus strand of JANZLD010000006.1, from coordinate 3,177,572 downwards.
ACACCAATATAACCCAAAAAACAACAAGGCTTCTGTGATTTTTCCTCTCCAGCACAAGTACTCACTTGTGTTACTACCACATGCATTGCTACCAACTTGACGCATGGCTCATTTCATATGAGCCATTTTTCATGCACATAGAGTGCTACATGTCATTAAGCCATTGGTCTATTTTTCTTGATATTCCAAATTTTCCAAAAAATTCCTAAAATTTCCAAATTTTCCAAAAATAATGTCAACAATAGTCTCCGAATGAGTTTTTCACAATTTAATCGCATTTATCAATCCATTTTACCCTGAAAAATGTCATGAATGTATGTACAATAATTGTATGTAAAATAAATGCTTATGCATAAATAAGCAAATATTTAAATATACAAAGCATAAAATGCACTGAATTTCCTTAATATTCTAACCCCTAATATGAGGCATTACATGTCATAACCAATAATTGTGAGAATTAAGTTTACTGGGAAGCTAGTGAGTATGGTTAGGTAAGGATGTAATTGTCTGTGAGCTGGAAGTGGTCGTAGTAGAGGTAGGAACTAGAGTTCTTTCATTAGCAATATTTGACGCTTAAAAATGGTTGAAGCTGGACAAATGTTGGATAATCAAAATTTAGGAGATGGTCAATTGTTTCGGTGGATGTAACAAATAAAGATAGAAAAGTATTCAAGCACAACATATAAAGAAGTATGCCACTGTGGTTTATGTATTAGCTTACACCCATATAAGGATAATGAAGGGATTAAACCAAACGAAAGCACACCTCATATAAATCCAGATGAATGATAGGTGAAACAAAAAAATTGGTGGTAGACAAAGGAAATACATGAAAAACAATAAAACTAGTGGTAGTTAAAAGAAACAAATGGCTACATGAATAAACAAAGAGGAGAGGTAAGGAAAATTAATAGCTTTGGTACCATAAAGAATCCACGATAATGTTAGCTTAACTTTCATTAATATTAATCACTTATATACAAGGATTTTTTGTAAAGCTAGAATTGCAATAAACCAAGTTTAGAATGTACATGATAAGTATAAAAATTATAACAATTTAACAAATTTAATAAACTTGAGGATTAATTTTATTATAACAAATTTAATAAACATGGAGATTATCTTTATTAATATCTGTAAAGATTTGTAATAGTCTTAGTGATGTTTTCATTAACACTGATAGTTGCAAAACAAATGCTCAAATGATGAGCAAATTAATTACTTCTTTTTTAATTTGCATACTTATACAAAAGATCGTAAGACATGTCATGATCCGAAAACATCCCTAAAATTATGAAAATATAAAGGAAAATATATAAAAGCTAATTTTATCATAATAATAGAAAATTTTAATTAATTTATATTTGAATAGTATTGGACTAATTTATATGTTAATTGAACAAGTTGATTTCTTCATCACAAAGTTTATGAAAGAACAAAATTTGAGAATTTAAAGACGCATTGTTCTTTTTAAATTCTTGAAATCCCTTTTTAATATTGTCTTAATTCTCTCTATCAATTTTACTAGCTATTATCTTATAAAAATTGCCTCCATATATAGCAATTAAATCTTCATAGTTTTTGCTTTTCTCTTACTATAATGCTTAAGTTAATTTATTATTAAATTATGTGAAAGTTCAAATGGATCAACCTTTGTTTCAAAATTATTTTGGTATTGAGGTGTTTTTAAGAAAGAATATTCACACTTGTTTTCTCTTAATCTTTTAAAATCTTTAGGAGTTTGATACTATGTCAAACTTTTAAATATATTTGTGAGTTTTCTCTCTTACACTTACTGCAATTGTAAAACCAAGAATTGAAGAGCAGAGTGCTCCTTACTTTTCCATTGTATAAAAAAGCTATACACAAAATATGAGGTCTTATACATGCTCAAGACATGTTATGATTGAAAAATATCTCAAAAGTAACAGATAAAGGATGTGAAAATCTAAATGACAACATGTAAAATTATGAGAAAATCAACTAATCTCATATTTAAACTATTTTAGCTTTAATCCTTTTATTAGTATTGAATTATATTATATGCTAGTTAAACAAATTGATTTCTTCATCATAAAGTAGATGCTATTAAAGACTATCAGTTCATTTAGAATTTTGATAACTATAGTATATTAACTTATATACAACATGTTTCATCTAACACGGTCCTAAAATTATGAATTAAAGATACTGTTAAGTGCAAGAATAATTTCGATATTGTGTGTATGTTATATGATAAAAACAAATGTAAAATAATATATGCCATTGAAGGCAGATTAGTATATATATCCTATTCTTCTTGGGAACATAATTTGTCTTATCCAATAAAGTTGAATTAAACTTTAAAGGAATGATTACTTTCATTTTTCTTGGAAATAATCAATGCCAACACTACCAAGCAACAAAAGTTCCCTTTTATTTTGAACAATAAGAACAATATTGATTTGCCTCGATATGCATGTTGCCTATTCCTAATGCTTCATACAAATTACAGGGTCTTAACTTAGCAGCTTCAGATACAACAGCCGTCACGTTGACATGGGCTCTGTCTTTCCTTGTGAATAGCCCATCTGTCATGGAGAAGGCACAAAAAGAAGTAGGTACGTATGTTGGTAGAGAACGACAAGTAGAAGAAGCAGACCTAAAGAACATGGTCTACCTTCAAGCTATCGTCTAGGAAACATTGCGCTTGTATCCTGCTTCACCTCTCTCATCACCCCATGAGTCCACGCGCGGATGACTGCACCATAGCTGACGATCACATTCCAGCAGGCTCCAGGCTATTTGTTAACGTTTGGAAAATTCATCGAGACCCTAGTGTGTGGTCGAATCCTTGCAACTTTGAACCAGAAAGGTTTCTAACAAATAGAGATTTAGATGTTCGTGGGCAGCACTTTGAGTTCTTAACATTTGGGAATGGTAGAAGAATGTGCCCTGGAGTGTCTTTTGTACTTCCGGTTGTGCAGCTGACATTGGCTAAGTTGCTACAAGGCTTTAATTTCGTAACACCAACAGGTGAACCGGTGGATATGACAGAGAGCATTGGATTAACTGACATGAAAGCAACGCCTCTGGAAGTTCTCAATGAGCCAAGGCTTACACATCACCTGTATGACTAAGTTGCACATTACCTTTACTTAATTTGTCCTTGATCCTGTTGGGAAGCTACAGTAATACTTGTTTGTTGTTCTGATGAAGAATAAAAACATTATATATATATTACATTTATCTTGGTGCTTTTTCTACGTAGACACTACGAGACTCAGCTACATAACGACAGGTAAAAAATGTTGATTTTTCCTGACAAGGGTGTTCAATATCAAGCCTAGCTCCTACATTACTTCGCTTTTGTACACTCCATCATCTCCAACTTTCGGACTAACAAACAATTTTGTAATTCTCGTCGACTATGACTTTTAGCCTTGCAATTGCCATGAATTCTACCTTAGAACAGTTTGTAATTTGCGGTGACAGGAAGCAACTTAAAGTTCAAATCTCGGATATAATTTGTAGTAAGTATTACACAATAAGGTTGATATACATTCAAGTTACACATCATAAGAAGAAAATTTTATTTGGTAAAAGTTACTTCTCCATAATTCCATTCCAATCCACAGCAACGTTGCCAAAAAGGCCACTGAAATTGTTACAAACCATTACAAATGTTTTCCTCCTGCTGGGTGGCCAACCCCTCAGAGCTAAAACCATTACTATGCCTGCAAATCAAACTGGAAAAGAAGCTCCGTCCACGTGTCAAAAGCCCACATAAAAATTAAGAGATATTATAAAAATATTAATGATTGCACACGTGGCCTCACCATTGTTATAGGAATCGATTTCCCCAAGTTGTTGAGATGATTAGTACATCCGGCTGCTACTACCATTGGACGGCAGGGATTCCCTGTCAGAAGGCATCTGCTGAAACTGTTGCATCATGGCCATTTGATTAACATCAAGTGTCATCTCAGACACACTCCAGACCTTGACAGACTTATCAAGACTCCCACTATAAACCACCCACCGTTTATCCCCATGTTTGGACGGCTCAGGATCCTCCTCCACAGCGAGACACTTAACGGGCCCCGTGTGCCCCGTCAGCACAGACAAGCATGTATGGATCTTACCGTCCCTTCTCCACACGCAAATAGTTTTATCCGCTGATCCGCTGAACATCAAACTCCCCGCAGCCGAGAGACAGAGAACAGCTAATTTGTGGCCCTTGAGGACCCCGCTGTGAGATAACTGGCCTAAGCCTTCACGTTCCCAGCAGTTCACAACTCCGTCACTTGACCCACAGTACACAACAGAGCCGTTACGTGTAACTGCCAAAGCCGTAACAGCACAGTCTTGTTTCAACAACGTTTGAGCCATATTGTGTTTTGTCGCTTTGCCTTTTGGCTCTCGTTTCCAGACCTTAACGGTTCCGTCAGCAGAGCCCGTGAACACCAACCCTTCGACGCTTGCCACGACGGAGTTAACAGCATCATCATGAGCGTTGACAGACTCGATGCATTTTGAGTCGGAGATTCTCCAAACCTTGAAAGTTCTGTCCCAGGAGGCAGAGTACAAGAGAGTGTTGTCTTCGTTTAAGCTTAAGCACGAGACAGCGTCAGAATGCTTGATCCAGAGCGCAGTACGATGGTTTCGAACCTGGACATAATTGCTTGGTTTGACAGAGCTCTTGAAAATGTCTTTTAGAGTTGGTAGTGATCCATGCCTTTTGTGAACGTTAGGAGTCTTAGGAGACACCTTCCAAACTCGTATCTTGCCGTCTTGGTGGCCAGTGAAAATCTTCTCTCCGGAGATTATAATAGCCTTCACCAACCCACTACTTGACTTGAAACCGGAATACTCTTTCAGGTCCTTCCAGACACGAATGTTCTTGCTATCAGAGCCCGTGTAAAGAAGATCCTTAGTAGCAGCCAGTGAATAAATGTGTCCCTCTTCACGAACAAGCGAGCCAATGAGGCAATTCTGAGGAAGATTATCTTCAGAGGGATTAGAACTCCATGAAGTATTGGTAAAAGGAGTGGTTTGGTTCCAAGGCGACATAGTCATCGGAGACCCTTCGCAGCTTAGCCTGTTAGGGTCAAACATCCCAGGGGTTGCCGAGGCACTACTGCTACGAAGATGAAAGTCATCGTCATGGGCAGTGGATGACAGATTTGGATCCGAATGCATCATGTGGCCGTATTTTGATCTTGGTAGGCTATTACCGGTATCAAACATGGCGCCAATATCTCCTCCTCCGTCTCTCATTCCAAGTTAAACCACCCCTTAATCTTAAAACAAGATCACTAATTGGAAGAATTAAGAACAGAAAATTAAGGGAGTGTTTGCTTTTGTTCAGCTGATTGAGGGAATGAAGGAGAAAGAAAAAGGAAGGGACACAGAGACGACGAAGGCTAATAAGAAATACAGCAACTAAAAGACGGGACTCGGGAGAGAATACAGATTGTTTTTTCCTATATATAAACTGCTTCTTAAAAGAACGGTGGAGACCGTCGGGAGATGTGGGTTCATGCCACGTGTCCTTGTTCGGTTGCTTGCAGTTGGGGGCTGTGTTCGGGGTCTCCTGTTTCAAACTTTCCGGATTCGCAGGCGTGCGTGATAGTTTTATTAGTTGAAAATTGGTTAGTTGCTTTTTAATGTTATTTTTGGGTAGACAATTGTGTTCTACTCTTTCTCATAATTTACTAATTTCTGTTTTTGTTTAAATTTAGCTAATAACCTGTTAGTTAATCAATTATTGCACTAGCTAATTTAAGTAAAAAAGGAAATGCGTACAATTAATCTGATCAGGTCATACGATGAGAGGTGTGTCTCAGTTTTTGGGTAACCAATTTCATCAGAAACATCTTATACCATTTATACGTCAGATTACTTCGCTGACTGCTAATAAAAGTTTTCCAAACTCTGCCACTAAATGATGAGTTAGGACCTGTTAACTTGTGATAAACCTGTAGGAAATGTTTTTTTCATGTAAATGAAAATTAGGTAAGATTATTTTACATGGATAAATTCAATTAACCAGACAATTCTAAACAAGCGATTAAAGTCATTGTTGGTAAATGGTAAAACCTGAAACGTTTTGTCTAGAGAAAAACCTGATTAGTAACCCCCCATCAAAACATGTGGATCTTAAGAATTACAGCCATGGCCGGTTTTATAGATAATTGCATTTTCGAAACCAACTATAGAGTTGTAAGAAGTCCATAGAGTCCATCAATCCCATTATGATTCTACAAGGAAAAACTGTGTGATTTGAAACACTAAAAAAAAAAAGGATGTAAAGATATCGAATTGTGAACTGAGAAATACTTCTAATCCTTCTGAAAGGTATTTGCAAGCTACAATTGTTTAGAGAAACTAAAATTGGTGGTGATTAGAAAATAGGTGTATAGGTGTAATTATTTTTTTTATTGCTTATAAAAAGTGTATCCGAGCACCGAAATGGTTAGAGGTCGAGGGCGAATAAGAACTCTTGATTGAATAAAGGTAGGAAAAATAGGAGAAATGTGCAAAGAGCAGCCCATGGTTTTACCAAAAATAAGTGGAAATAAAAAAGTGTAAGTGGAAGATGATGAGCCAGTACAGGAATGGGTCATTTTTGTTTGCTACACTCAACATTCAGTAATTTTGAATAAAATATACGTTGATTTTTGTCCTGATTTCATTTATTTTATAAAATATTTTATTATTATAATAAAAATTATAAACTGTTTATTAATTAAGTTATTATAAAACTAACTATTTGTGCATATGATAGAGTTTTAATAACTATTTCAAATCAATTTATAAAAATTTAAATATTATTTGTAGTTTTTAATAACTATAATATACAATCAATTTTAAAACAAAAAAAAAATCATATAAAAAGTCGATCTTTTATCTGACAATTTTCTTTGCTGCTCTGGAAGGCCATTGAAACTTTCCCATGTATCAGCTTCATCAACCAGCAGCTTAATTTCAAGTATATTAACCTGATATAACGTTCATTTTGCAAGCAAGCACCAATAACTCATGCCAACGAATTGCAAACCTCGGAGTAGTGATCATATGCGACAATCGATTACGACATTAAATTTTAAACTGCACGAGTCTGTTGGTCGCCTAAAATTGACAAAACTTGTCGTACGCAAAGATAACTAGAAACTGACAGGAATACTAAAACGGACCCCTCATAAGGAGACTATACTGGAATAGGTTTTGACCTTAAATCGTGTGTGTTCATTGTCTCTCACTGTACAACTCCATTTGGAACATGACAGGTGTTCGACACAATTTTTAATACATACCAGACAACAGTCACGTAACAGGGTCGGTGATATATCTATCATTTTGTCACATCACCGTGACCTCGACACCTGGCACTTTCATCAAACGTACGTTCAGGCTGTGGACCATACAACAGGTTATTATTATGTTTGTTACTCCAGCATTCCTGGAAAGTGGAAACAAAGAAAGCAAATCAGGAAGCCGACCACCGGCGCAAGTAGGGAATAGGAAGCAAAAGTCCTTTTCTTAACAGTAACGCTAAAGGCACTTGAAACGCATAAAAGTTGTTGAAACAATTCTTTAAAATTTATTTGCCCTTTACCGATTACGAACAAACTGGTTCTTCTCGCTCTTACTTACAAATGGGATGTTAATCTCAAGTTACATTCAATCATATTTGAACAAACTGGTAATTGCTATTAGAGAGCTTTTAGAGAGAAGTAAAAATTGTATATTCTATATCACTCTAACTACAAAACTAGTAGCTGGTATATATACATTAACAGATTCATTAACAAAGCTACACTATTAGCTCTATACTAATAACTGTCAACTAAACAACTAACTATACGTTACTTCTACACTCTCCCCTCAAGTTGAAGATGGGAAAGAAACCAATTCCAACTTGACAGCAAAATTGTTAAACTGAGGAGATGCTAAAGACTTGATAAAAACATCAGCAAGCTCCTCATGGGTGGAAACAAATTGTGGAAGAACAAATCCCTCCTTAAACTTATTCCACACTATATAACAATCGATCTCTAGGTATTTAGTACGCTCATGAAAGACGGGATTAGCAGTGATGTAGAGTGTCGATTGATTATCACACCAAAGAGCAATCGGAAGAGGAATTGTCACCCTGAAATCCTGGAGCAAAGATGCAAACCATTGAAGCTCACACACTGCGGCTCTCATACTTCTATATTTAGCTTCACAACTTGATCTAGAAATAGTAGTCTGTTTTTTACTCTTTCAGCTGATCAAGGAACTTCCTAAGAAAACATAATACCCACTCACTGATTTCCAAAAAATAGGACAGGATGCCCAATCACTGTCACAATAACAGGACAACTGCCGACTACTTGTACCGCTATAAAACAAGCTCTTCTCTTTAGTACCAGCAAGAAAATGCAGAACGTGCAGAACCCCATCCCAGTGAGCTTTCATAGGTGAAGCTACAAATTGACTAAGTTGCTGAACACTAAAAGTAATGTCAGGTCTAGTCATATTCAGATAAAGCAATCTCCCAACCACCCTCTTGTATCTGTCTGCATCTTGGAACAATTCACTATGCTCATCAAACTTATGATTTCGAGGTAAGGGTGTAACAGTAGCATGACAATCAGCAAGACCATAATCAGTAAGAATATCCTGAAGATATTTCTTCTGAGAAAGAAACAAACCTGCAGGAGTTCGATTGACCTCAACACCAAGGAAATATTTAACAGTTCCCAGATCCTTGATAGTGAAAACAGAATGAAGAAACTTCTTTACATTAACTATATCAGCTTCAGAAGTTCCCCCAATTAAAACATTATCCACACAGACTAAGAGAGCAAGAAAGCCACATTTGTTTGTCATGGTAAACAAAAAAGGATCATGGACGGACTAAGAAAAGCCATAATTCAAAATTTGAGTAGTACATTCAGAATTCCATTCCCTAGAGGCTTGTTTCAACCTATACAAAGATCTTTTCAGTCTACAGACATCACCTGGCCCAGCTTTGGTGTAACCTTCGGGTGGAAGCAAATAAACCTCCTCCTTTAAATATCCATGCAAGAAGGCATTATTGATGTCTAGTTGATGGACAAACCAGTGTTGCATAGTAGCCAGGGCAAGAAAAGTCCTTACGATAACCAATTTAGCAATAGGTGAAAAACTATCAAAGAAATCAATACCTACAGTTTGATTATACCCTTTTCCCACTAATCTAGCTTTATATCTCTCCACATCTCCATTAGAAGCAAATTTTACCTTGAAACCCCACGTAAAACCGATAGCCTTCTTTCCTTTGGGTAGCTTGGTGAGCTCCCAAGTCTGATTTGCTTCAAGAGCAGATAATTCCTTTTCCATAGCCTCTACCCATTCTTGATGTTGAACAGCTTGTTTATAAGACTAAGATTCTATGATTTTACCAACATTTGCCATAAAGCTATATAAGTAGGAGTAACATCATACCTGACAGCAGAATCTGATGAAATACTGCAGGTCACATAATCCTGCATCCACACTGGTGATTAACGTTGTCTTAAACTCTGTCTGATTTGTGTTGCAGGAACAATATTGTTATTCAAATGCTCAACCATCTCCTCTGATTCAGGTGTACCATGAACTTGATCTGTAACATCCCGTTACTGTTAGCAAGGGCATTATGGTAATATTGGGACTGACTGATAGGCTTTACTGTATTTAC
>JANZLD010000006.1:3077605-3088735 GCA_026413575.1 Erythroxylum carthagenense | reverse complement strand
CGTCGTCTACAAGACGTCGAAGAATGTCAGGATATCTATGACGTCTAGAAGACGTCGAAGATTGTCATGCTTTCTACAACGTCTGGTACACGTCGTAGAAAGGTATGTCGTTTCCACGACGTTTACATCAAACGTCGCTCATTCGCTTAAGCTTTCTCGACGTTTTCCTAAACGTCGGAAAAAATCTCAGGCTTCGTCGACGTTTTCTATAAAACGTCGATAAAAACGTTTGCTTACTCCCCTTCTACGACGTTCGGTGCAACGTTTTTAAGAACGTCGATAAAACGTTTCCCCGACGTTTTTCAAACATTTGCGACGTTTATAAAACGTGGCAAAATGGGTATTTTCCTTGTAGTGGATACTGGGATTATTCACCAGAAATCAATAACCTATACCCTATAATCAAATGGCATGGTTGAGAGAATGCATAGGCACTTGCTTGACACAATTAGATCTCTCAAAATCCATGCCAATTTACCTAACCATTTTTTAGGAGAATGTCTTTTATCAGCCACCTATCTCATTAACAAAATGCCGACACCCATTTTGAGCTGGAAAAGTCCTCATGAAATATTATTTCATTTTAAACCTAATTATACTCATTTGAGAATTATAGGTTGTCTTTGCTATGCTGCTAAGGTGGGTCTAAAGGGTGACAAATTTGAGCCTAGAGCTCATAAATGTGTGCTCATAGGATATCCTCCTGCATAAAAAGGTTATAAGCTCTTTGATCTTGAGAGACAATGCATCTTATTGAGCAGAGATGTTACTTCCTGTGGGAATGTGTTTTCTTTCAAACTTTCTTCACTTGGATTATGTTCAGTCCACTAATGATTAGAGTTAGTTAGTTAGTTTCTTTACTGCTTATGTATATAAAGACTTCTTGTATGTATATAAAGACTTCTTGTATACTTCATTATTAATTCAACGATAATTTTTGTCTCTCTCCAACTTTACCTTTCTTACTTTACTTCTCTTATCTCTCATTTCTCTCTCAATTCTTAAGAGTTATTTAAATGAAACCACTTGAAATACTATCATGATAAAATCTAAAAGAGCAGATAAAAAACACTCTTGAGTTTTGATGCCCATCTTTGGTTTACGGTGTTTTCAAACGTACAAAAAATGGTCGTAATACCCAGTTAAAAATCTCATTTCTAGATATAATATGTAATTCAAAGCCAAAAACACTTGGATAAAGTATTTATGTTTTTGTGTGATGACCCATTTCATTATTTCGTGTGTGAAATAGATTAGGTTGCAGATTTCAAAACACAAATTGGTTTGAGAATTTATTTCACAAGCCAATTAGCAACCATCAATTGCTTTTTATACACTGACAGAAATACTATTACCAGTTATATTCATCTTTTGGTATCATACACTTCAAAGAAGAGAAAATTATAAACTCTTAAAAATAACAATTATCATTTGAAGTGTAGAAACAAAAAAACACGATCAAGATGAATTTATAAGCTTAAATTAAGGGAAACTTTGGAATAAAAAAATAAGTAATTCTGAGTCAAATCCTATTTTTCACAAACATTTAGTAGACATATTAGCATTAGGGTGCAAATTAATTAAAAGCTTTGATATATCAATATTAATAACAAAATCAGATGAACTATATTTACCCTTTTGCTTTTCTTATTCATCGATTGAAAGACTTATTATTATGCTGCAGAATATTTTGTGCTATCTCTGCTTATATATATTTATTATTATCTGATCGTCTTATTATTTTGTTGTTTAAACACAACACAAACTTAAATATTATAAGGATGAAAATAATAGTAAGTAGTTATCAGAATATTAATGTAATCATCTTTTTATGTCCATATCTTTATCAATATAAATACATGAAGATTGGCTGCCATTATATTACGGAGAAATACTATTGAAAATATTCATTAAGACTTCTGGTTGGCAATAATTCTTATTTTCGTTGCATAGAATAGAAATTTATTGTCTTCATATGTTAATTTGAGAAATAATTAGATATATACGAATAGATAATATTTTACTTTTATAAAAATTCTTAAAATTGAAAATTTTTGTTTACAAAAGACCAATTATTTATTATATGTATTCATATAAATATATTTTTTAATATTGAATGAAAATAAAATTTTCGAGAACAGAGAATAGACACGAAATAACGAGGTGATCTGAAGTCTGAACCCGGATTTTCAAACAAGCACACGAATCCACTGAATTCAGCAGTTTGTTTACGACACAACCTTGTCGACGTCGTAGAGTCGTACTGGTCAAGTGGTTATGTCCAAGACGTTCTCGAGTCTCGTCCGCTTAAGCATGTCTGAAGCTTTAAGGCACAGACTTGTCTAGCCGCCTTCAACGTCATGTGTGCGTAAGTGCGAGTAAGCATAGTCCTTTCAGAGCAAGTCTTGACGCGTTTCTTCCTCTACGATTTTTCTCAACTTGAATGAAATCTAGATACTTGAGAAAGTGAGAATTTCAAACAACTTTTTGACGTCTTTAAAATAAAAACTTCAATAACAAAATTATTTAAATTTTTATGATAAAAAGTGTTATTTTAATCATATAAAAGGATCCAAAAGATTTTAGAGTTTATCAATTTGACTCAAATTAAAATTTAAAATGCATAATAAAAATATGATTTCAAACTTAATTTGTATTTACATGAGAAATTTATTTTTTATAACATACTTCAAAAAATTTTTAAAAATATTACACATATGAAAAACAATATTTTTAGTCTAATATTTTAGAGTATATAAAAGATGATCAATATTTTTAAAAATATTTGAATTATATTTTTAATCAATGAAATTTTATTCAGCCTTAATCTCATATGACAAAGATGCACTCTCCAAACTTTGATGAAAATCATTAATTTGTTATCACTAAACTTTATTCAAAATCCTTAATTTCTAATCCTATTTTCAACCACGTCAACTATAATCATTTACAATTAAGAAATGGATGGTATCTTTATCACTTTTCGAGACTGAGGGGTGTAATAGTAAATTGATTTAGTTAAGAGGCGAATACTTAATTTTGGAGAACTTTTCCAAGTAGGTGAGTTAAGGAATGGATTATTTTTAAATTATGGTTAAATTAGGGCTCAACCGGGTTAAAAATTGAATTAAATTAAATGTTAGGGTTAAATCTCTTAATTTTCTCAAAATTAAATCACGTAAATTTTATTGATTCACGTAAACTAATTTTAACACAACATAAATTATTATTTTTAACAAAATTTAATTCTAAAAGTTTTTTTTTGATAAGATTAAACTATTAGTATCTTTTATGGGCTTTTTTTAATTCAATAAGGGTGTCATAATGGAAAAGTTATTGATTATGTACATAAATTGAAGGAAATCAATTGAAATTAATGAGATTGTCAAGAAGCGTAACGGGTTTGATGTTATTCTTCGTAACTACTATTTGATTAGTGTCAATGCGCGGGGTAGAATTCTATATGCAACTTGTAAATTGTATGATGAATTGCTTGAGAGGAACGAGATAACGTGGACAACATTAATTTCATGTGTTTATGAGATGTGGGAAAGTAAAGGCATCAACATGATATTTGGAAAGAAACCCATACAAACATGTGGTTTTCTAGACAAAATAGGTTCACTCTTGAAGGTCTAAAGTCGTTCTTGAATATGGGGAATATGGGGTCAAGTCAGATAAAGTTGCTTTCACATCTGTCAATGCAATGAAAATATGATGGGGAGTACAGAATTTTAGGTGAAGTTTGACGGGTGAACCTTCTAAGTACGCTTTATATATATTTGTAAAATTGACAAAAGGAAAAGATAAATTATCGTATGATTGATAGAATTTTGACGAAATTAAAGTTTCATTAACTAAAATTTTAATTTAATTAATTTTGAAAATATTAAAAATTAATAACAACAACAAAAATAATACCTCATAAAAATCTGGCTGAAACACAAAATATGGTAAGATTCAATAGTACAGAATCTTACTCCTAACTAATAGAGATGATGCTTCTAAACGACTCAGTGGAGAAAAAATAAATAATAATAATAATTATTATAATTATAATAATAATAATTACCTATTAAGCTAACTACAAGAGACAAGAGTTAAAGGATTTAAGAGCACTATCAGTATCTCTTTTTGATAGATCTTTCACTTGTATCCTAGTACGTCAAAATTTTCTATTGTGAATCATGTCCTCAGTAAATATTAAAAAATTAATATACTATAAAATGTAAGAATTTCACTAAAATTTTAGTAAAATTATTAAAGTCTAAAAAGATTTTTTTATCATTAACAAATTTACTTTAAAATTTATTAAATATTATTTAGGATGCTTTTTTTTTTTTTTGAAGTGCTTTACATTCCACACAGAATAAATCAAATAGGCTCTAATCTTGGTGTTAATGGATGAGACTTCAAAATTCCTCCAATACCAATCTTCGTATTCATCAAGGCAATCATTTTTAAAATTTACAAATATGGATGAGTAACTAATAAATTTTTATCCAATTTAAGTAGAAATTTTTAATAAAAAGATTACTCCTAAAGAAACTGCCTTATTAAATTATAGTGTTAATTGTTTTGCAGTTGCAATATTAGCAGCAATATTGGTCGAAGTTGTTATACCATATTTTCTATAATTAGGCAATTAGGCTTATACCGTGCTCAATTATTGTAATTGTCTACAATTATAATATAATCCGCAGTTTATTATTTAAATCTTTGCCTTAAACTTATCAGATCTCTAAATACTAAAAACAAACATTTAACACATGGAAAACTTATCTATGGCACCAATGTCCGCAAAAAAAAGGCTTCCAAATCGTGCTTTAATAATAACATTTTCTAAGACAAATCATAGAATCAGAGTGCTGAAAATGACAAGTTATTAAAACTTCTGATAAGTAACATTCAGAGGCCCACGATCATTAAATCCAAAGACAATAATAGAAAAAGAATAATAAAGAACACGAGAAAGGTTGGCATTAGAAATTCATGTTCACACCATATATGAATGTCTTTTTGCTTTGCCTTTTGGTGCACGGGATAATTAAATTCAGTCTAGTCAAGCAAGGCTAATCATACGCAGGAAGAGATTAAAAAAACGTCACATAATGCTTGTTTTTCAATGCTCATAAAATATGGAAAATTAAGAAAGGGACGAGTGGATATATAGTGAAAAGAATGATGTCAAGTTATGTGTTGATGAGGTAATGTTCGGTGCTAGTGTTTATATCTCTTGTGGGTTAAAAAAATAAATGATCGTTAATATTTGAAAGGGGCAGAGAAAAAAGATGCCTATTTCGTAAGTAATTGTCAATTAGTCAATGTAATCTCTTAGTAACTTTGTAACTTAACGAGTCAAAGATAGAAAGTATGCGTTTTTCATTGTACCCAAAATTAAGGATGTAATTTGAGAGACAAGATCTTCTGTCTAATTTTATTGTGTCTTATTGTGTCCAGTGAATCTCAACCATTTATTTCTACAAAATTCGCGTTTATTTATGCGGGATTCACGTGAGACCCACATAAATATATAGTTGATATTTACTAGACACAATAAAACACCATAAAACTGGACAGAGGTTTGATTAATAATAGGTATTGCCATATTTTATATTTGAGGGTGAGTCTTGGAGGAATAAATAAAGTTACTAATTTTTTAAAATACAAAATTTTAAGTCACAAAACTAATCTTTTTATAAAAATATAAAGGGAAGGTTGCTTCTAATATGACTCTCCTCCGTATAAGTCAATTGCCATTACCACATCCTTACAGCTTTCATCGTCACCAATTAGTTATAGACCAAGAAGCTTAAGGGTGGCCCCATTTTCGCACGCAAACCCCATCCAAATAGCTACTAAGCAGTAAGTCACCAAGCATTCATTCATCATCTAAAGCTGTTATGGAATCACACATCTCCTACGAGTTACGTACAACATATAGCTAAAGACATTACCAAGAGTGAGGGTCAAAGGAGTTTCGTATGAAAAAATTAACAAAGCTAGAAACTTCCCAGAAAAAGGGGGTTAAATTGATCATGCAGTGTGGTCTCGCCGTTCATTGTGTGGTTAGGTGATGCTATTTTCTATCAACAGAAGTCCAAAGGAGTGTGAAAAGAAGGAACTCTCCCCACATATCTTTCTACCACGCATTCGTTCCAATCCAAAATAACAACCGTAACCCCTGTTCTGTTTCTGACAAGTCAGCCTATGTTCAATTTGTTCATTCAAGGCAACATATCAATCTCAGAGTCAATCATTTCCCATCTCTTGACCACAAGCCATTCTTGTTCTCTATATTTCAACTTTTACAACTTTAGTTTAGTCTGACAAGGCCTATGCAACTTGAAACATGACCGTTGTAGCTTCACATGCCATCTTCTTCTTGGCAAACCTTGTTATTTCACTAGTCTCAGCTGATACATCATCAAGGTGCAACCCAATATGTGGCAAAAACCATCTTCCATACCCTTTTGGATTCTCACCTGGTTGCCTTATTCCTTTGAACTGCAGCTCCACCGGCGATTTATTCATGGGAGAGTTTCCGGTCTACTCTGTAAATGAAGATACTATAAAGATCAATCTTGAAACCAAATGCACCAGACCCGTTCAAGTCCTGCAAACTCTCTTTTCCAACAACTACCAACCAAAATCAACAAACGCTATTCTTTTGCATCACTGCACGAAAGTCTCAGCCTGTAATTTAACCACTTTAAACGTGGAGACTCATTTTGAGACGGCTAAATGTTCACAGGATAGTAATATTAGTTGCTTCAATCAAGAAACTGGTGATTTTTTGTTTAACCACAGTGCCTTGCCTAAACTTCTCGAGCAGTGTCAGTACCTTCTGTCGTCGATATCTGCAGCGTATTTCGAGCATGGTCATCTTATGTCTTTGGATGTTCAGGCGATGGGGCTAACATGGTGGCTTCCAGGTGACTGCAAGTGTTCAAAGGATGCTAACTGTACAAAATTCAATACTTGGAACGGAAGAGGGTATCGATGCAAGTGCAGAGATGGACTAATCGGCGATGGATACGCCAGTGGAGTCGGCTGCCGGAAAGGTAAGTTCGGTTCCCATAATTGAATGAAGTAATGGTATGAGCATCACCTACCTACCTGCTAATGACTAAAGTCAAAATGGAAAATTTTGTTTATTAACACTTGCATCACTTATGATTGTTATGTATCTTGCAACCCATTATTCAGGATTTAAGATGATTTTACTTCTCTTTTAGATATTAGAACTTTTAATCATGAACTTCTTTTGGTTTTCTATTTTTCTTTTGCCAAATCGTTTCGTTACTTTGGAGTTAAGGACAAGGATCTATAAATTCTAACACTCCAACTCGAGAGCATGTCTTGGAAGTTTCTAACTAGAGTCAACCATATACAAACCTCGCTCCCATCTTCCCACCTAATTCACCATAACATGCTATAATGGCAACAATTTGCAACTTCTCTCTATCTCTGTGCTAGACGTAACTTGGGATGGCGGCTAATGGGTTGTCGTTTTTGAGGCAAAATGTACTTGCAAGTTGCAACTGACCCCAGTGCAAGTGAACCAGTTCTTATGGTCTAGGTTTCCTACACTAAAACCATACGGGTCCGAACCATCATATTGAGAATCCCATTTACCAATTACACGATGGGAGGTCCACTTGTGGAGAACTCAGCCAAGTGATGTGGATTGGCCTAGTGGCTCTATGTTGGCCAAAACATGTAGTACCATTATATGGGGGCTATGCTTTCTCTTTTCGCGTCTGGGTAGGGTAAGCAATCATGGACTTTAGCATGCACAATAATTGTAGTCTAAGAATACCCACTATTCTTGCAAGTTTAACAATGAGACTTATCATGATGATAGAATTGTATCGTATGCGAAACCATTTGGTTTTAGCCCTAAGGTTGAGACATAACATTTTGTACAAAATTTCACTTATCAAGAGTTTCAAATTGAGTAGGGTTAAAGGGTGACCTTTGAGAGATTTAAATAATCTTCTATCTTCAGGGAAAGATGGATCTTGTCAAAGTTTGGGAATTATTAATCTGATTAGTTAGTATGAGACAAAATGTGATTATGTATTCCTATGTAGAAATCTAGTAGGTTAGGGGTTAGGATGTTCCTTTAGTCAAATCTAATCACACCAAAATAGAAATTTACTATACTTTGCTCGTTGGTAGATAGAAAATCAGATCTTATTACTAATAAAAAATTATTTTAAGTACGAAGTTTGAGTAAATATTGATGACTTAACATCAAGAATCGAGTTTGATCTAAATGATCAAACTTTATTGCGCTTTCTTGATAATATTAATCCAACTCCTACCAAAACACGAAGCCCTGAGTTCAGATCCTTTGTCCAATTTTATAGTGTCTTATTCTGTCCCATGAATCTCAACCATTTATTTACGTATATCTTACGTGGATCTCGCATAAAAAAACGCGAGATCTACATAAATAAATGGCTGAGATTTATGGGACAGAATAAGACACCATAATATTAGACAAAGGATCCTGTTCCGAAGCCCTGACCCTATTTGACACACACATCGATGTGTTTATTAGTGCAATGCTAGTAATGCTATTCAATGTGCTAATTGGAAGATTTCAAAACCAAATTTCAACAACTCTATATCTTTATGTTCTTAATTGTATATTAGCTCATTAGTTTCAATGTTTGTACCATTTATTATTACCATGTATAGGATTGAAGTATTCATCCAGCTCTAGACAATTTAATACCGTTTATCTATCTTTACTAATTTTTCTTTCCTGGGAACTCTTCAGATTGCAACCCTAGAAAGTACTTATCTGGTCACTGTGGAGGGGAAATTAGAATCGCTGTTCTAACTGGAGGTGATCTTTCTTATTACCAAAATAGAAGGAACTAGAACTTTTATATGTTCAACATCGGTAGATAAGTTGCAACATTAAGTCTGCGAACTGTTCATGTTTCAGGTATTATAGGTACAGCAGCAGTTTTATTGGTCTGCATGTGGCTATGTTGCTGCTTCATCCGGAGGCGTTCAATTTGGACGGCAAAAAGTTACAGAAGATGTTGCATTACTAAGGCTACAGACATTAGTATTCCTGTCTATCCCTACAGAGAGATTGACAGAGCTACAAGTGGTTTCTCAGAGAAACAGAGGCTTGGAACTGGAGCTTATGGAACAGTTTATTCTGGTAAACTCCACAATGATTTGTGGGTTGCAATTAAAAGAATCAGACAGAGAGATACAGATAGCATTGAGCAGTTCATGAATGAAATCAACCTTATTTCATCTGTCAGCCATCCAAATTTAGTCAGGCTCCTAGGTTGTTCCGTAGAACGAGGAGAACAAATCCTTGTCTACGAATTCATGCCTAATGGAACTCTGTGCCAGCATTTACAAAAAGAGATAGGTAAGGGACTTCCATGGCCGATTCGGCTTGGGATTGCCACTCAAACTGCTCAAGCTATAGCCCATCTACACTCCTTCGATCCTCCGATTTACCATAGAGACATCAAGTCAAGCAACATACTTTTAGACTACGATTTCAGGTCCAAAGTTGCCGATTTTGGTCTTTCCAGACTTGGCAGAACAGAACTCTCCCATATCTCAACTGCCCCGCAAGGAACTCCAGGGTATCTGGATCCACAATACCATCAACATTTTCACCTTTCGGACAAAAGTGATGTCTATAGCTTTGGAGTGGTTCTTGTTGAGATTATAACCGCAATGAAAGTGGTGGACTTCTGTAGGCCTCAAAATGAAGTTAATTTAGCTAATTTTGCTAGTGACAGGATAGGAAATGGGCAACTGGAAGAGATTGTAGACCCTCTGATTGATCTGCATAGCGACGCCTGGACCCTATGTTCGGTACAAAAAATGGCAGAATTGGCTTTTAGATGCCTTGCATTTCATAGAGACATGAGACCTTCCATGGTGGAAGTTGCAGCTGAACTGGAGCAGATATTGCATAGTGGACATGCTTCTTCCAAGGAAGCCAACGACATGAGCTCAACTGAGATATCTCCTTGTTCTTTCTCATCCAATGCCAGTGATACGCCACTAAGCTTCAGTATCAAGAAGGCTGGTTTGAAACATAAAAGTTTGCTTCTGTTGAAGACGGAGGCTACTAGCATGAAATCACTGGAAGTAGCAAAAAGTGGTTCACCTGTTTCTGTTCAAGATCCATGGTTAAGTGAACAAAGTTCACCTTCATGAGGCTGTTTGCCGAATAAGTGGAATGACACTTTTTATTGATAGCTTAGGTTAATCCCTACCTGTGATATGATAACTTTTACAAAAATAAATATTTAAATATTTTTAAAATATAAAATCAATTAATAGTTATTATGTTTAAAAATGATTTTTTAATATTAATTTTAATAAATTAAGTTATTAATCCAAAAATTGAATTCTTTTTAATTTCAATTATAATATGGCCTAAATTTTAATTATATAAAGTTTTAATATTTTATATTTTATAATTTAAAATTTTTTATCTAAACAGTATTCAATACTAATAAACATCTTAACAATACCAAACTAGTACATACGATAATCGCAACTTGGACTTTAAGAATGCCGCTTATGCAAGTAATTATACTCGTACTAATTATTCTTACTTGCTGCAATTAGTTGGTTGATTTTCGATTAGCCCAATAAACCCAAAACGCAGGTCATAATTGGCATCATGACTATTGTTGTTAAATACCTCCACCAACCCTGGCATGATAATGAAGGATGTCAAAAATGGCCGGTTATGCCCAATTTTAGCGGGCTTGATTTGTGAATCAAATTCAACCGTTATTTTAAAAATGACTTTTTTTTTATTAAAATGACGTTATTTTTGAAGGTTTTTTTTAAAATTACATATGATGGGTTGTAAGTAGAGTCATAGACCACACGATACCAAGGCCGGGTTAGGAGCAACCCGACTCAACCTATTGACATCCCTAATGACAATTTAGAGCCCAAAGGTTGAATTTATGTTTTTATTACTGTAGTTTTAATTTTAATTTATGTTTTAACTTTTAATTATAAATAAAATAAAACTATTTTTTGTAGGAAAATCTCGGGGTGTTCATCACATGAACACAGTGCGGAATTTAAAATTTTGAGTCCCGGGACATTCCCGAA
>JANZLD010000006.1:3049309-3077402 GCA_026413575.1 Erythroxylum carthagenense | reverse complement strand
TATCTATAAAGTTAAATAAATTATTAAAATAGTCATATTTTTAATTAATTAATATACTATCAAGATAATTTTATTAATAATTAATATACTAAATAATTAATATCTAATGGATACACATAAAAAATAAAAACTACTTTTTATAATTTTCATAAAATTAAAAAATAAAAAACTCAAATACATAATTTTTATTAAATTTAAAAATAATAATAATAAATAGAAAAAAAGGGCTAAGCGAACACAACTCATACTATTGTTGTCTTTCAAGGTTTAAGGTTTAAGGATTAAGCCTTCAACATATAGAAGGAAAAACCTCAGTTACTGTTTTTACTAAAACCCTAAGCATGGAAATGCAATCGGTGTTTCATGGGATTCCTCCTCCTAAACTAAGATTATCTGCTCATCGCCTCTTGTCCCGTAAACTTGTAACTTTACATCCTTAAAAGTTCTATCTTGGTTTCATGGTTTGAATGTGACGGTTTTTCGTACATCCAAAAGAAGCATTTTAACTAATCATCTGTGTTTCTTAGGTTCTTGCAAGCCATGTCAGACTCAAGAATCAAGCACTTCAATTGGGAAGTGCCAAAAAATGTGCGTATCGGTCTTAATCTTGTTGTTTTCGGAATTGGCGCAATTAGATTCACATTCCCGTAAAAGTCTGCTTTTTTCACCCTGCTTTTTGTTAATTTTCAGTGTATATGCAGTCTGGTTTGACGGGTGGATTAAGAGGGTTGTCAATGCCAATGTTGAAAAGAGTAGTCGTCATGAGTGGTTCTGGCTCAAATTCGAGTGGTGAGACAGATTTGAAGCCTTTGGACAGGGAGGTCTATGGCGTGCCTGCTACTGTTAACAATGACGGAGTGGAGCCATTTAGTGGGAAATCGGGTTCGGTTTCGTTTTGTGGATTGACTCACCAGTCGGTAGAGGAAGGAGGGTTGATGTCAGCCCCCTTTAATGTGGATAAAAGCTCATTCCTTTGGCTGTTGGGTCCAGTTGCTTTGATTTCTTCGTTGATTGTTCCTCAGTTTTTTCTTGGCCAAACTATTGAAGCTTTCCTCAAAGATACGATTTTTACTGGTATCAATCCAATTTGGAGCCATTTCTTTCTTTTTTAATTTCTTCTTTACGTTTTTCTATTTGGAAAATTGAGATTAAGAGCTTGACATTTGAGGGAGATTTGGAAATGGGTTGAAAGAACTGGTCTGTGCATGATTTACCTGTCTAATTCATGCTAACTTCGTTGTGATTATGCCATGTGGCCTTGCTATTTGTGATTTAATGGTCATGCATCCTACTCTTTCCTTCAACATTATGTTGAACATTCCTTCTCTAAACCTGAACGAGGAAATTTCTTTTTTGGAGGATTTCTAGGCGCACCTTGCTGGTTATTGTTGCACGTTATGTTTTTTGTTTTCTGTTCACACCTTTTGTGAAAATATCACTCTTTTCTTCACATAGTTTCATCATTTTGCCTATTTTTGGTCCGTGCATACTATTCATTTGGATTGAGAAAAGAAACACAACTAAACTCATCATTGGTACCAATTATTCATGCAGAAATCGTTACATCTTTATCATTTGAGGCCATGTTTTATGTTGGTCTTGCAACTTTCCTCCTTGTAACTGATCAAATTCAAAGGCCATATCTACAGTTCAGTCCAAAGAGGTGGAGTCTTATTACAGGCCTGAGAGGATACTTGACATCTGCCTTCTTTGCCATGGGATTTAAAGTCATTGTCCCACTTTTCGTGGTATATGTTACATGGCCAATGCTTGGTCTGCCGGCGTTGGTTGCTGTGGTTCCATTCTTAGTAGGCTGCATTTCTCAACGAGCATTTGAAGCTTATGTGGATAAGCGTGGCTCATCTTGTTGGCCACTAGTACCTATTATCTTTGAGGTGCATAGTTCAACACACAGCAATTTTGCTTTCATCCTTTCTAAAGTGATACTCTTCATGCTATATTGCAACTTATTGCTTCTTTTAAAATTGATTTCACAGGTTTACAGGATATATCAATTGACAAAGGCTGCTTTTTTCATTGAAAAGTTGATGTTCAATTTGAGGAGCCTTCCTGAATCTGCACAGTTGATGGAAAGACAAAGTGCCCTATTTGCTATGATAGTGACCTTCCAAGTCCTTGGTGTGGTTTGCCTCTGGTCACTATTGACGTTTCTATTGAGGCTTTTTCCTTCTAGACCTGTAGCAGAGAACTATTGATTAACTATGTCCTACTTGTCTTCTCCATATGGCATCAACCATCTGCACAGAATGAATTCCGTAGATGTGATTTTCTTCAGGCAATAGTGATCAATCAAATATTAATTAGCTTCTCATCCTGGAGGAGCCTAATGCTAGGAGGTGAAACACGCCGGTGGATGTTTTGAGAGATGTTAATAGGAATTTATGATTTTGTTATAGGAGTTCACGATACAGAAGGTTTCTTAGAAAAGATCAAACACGTTTTGTGACTTTTTTGGAAGTGGCAATGAAGAAGCAATGAATTCATTCTTCATTCCTGCTCTGGAAAACCTGGCATGTTTCGATTTAAGCTTCGTGCCTTTAGAAGTTGGGACTTGGAGAAAAACTTGTATTTTTCACAAAGCAGTATCCGTTTCGTGATTGTTTCACCTTTTCCTCCTGAGAGATGACGTTATGGTCTAAATGATAGCGATGATGATATGGTGGAATTGGTGTTTCAGTGGCTTTATCTTGTGATTCAAAGGTTGTGTTTAGGGTAGTTGATCTTGCTCACTTCTCCGAAGCAAGTGGCACTATGGCAAGTGCTGTAAAGTAACTCATCCTAATTTGTA
Organism: Erythroxylum carthagenense; assembly: GCA_026413575.1. NCBI lineage: Eukaryota > Viridiplantae > Streptophyta > Magnoliopsida > Malpighiales > Erythroxylaceae > Erythroxylum > Erythroxylum carthagenense. The sequence continues at coordinate 3,074,593 of JANZLD010000006.1, read as the reverse complement.
CACTATGGTCTAAACTTCATGTGTAGTACCTTCCTCATCTCAAAGCATATTTTGATAAGAAAATAAAAATGAACAAAATCCCAAAATGATGGAACTATGTAAAAAAACTCAAGAATGACATTTATCAGTGAAATACCCCTTTTCAGCGCAAAATTAATTATTGTTCCTTAGAGCTATTTGGAAAGTCAAACATTGATACATCTGTGGAATGGATCTCAACTTGAAAAACTTCAGAGAATTCCTTGACTAAAGATTGGCAAGCTAACTCAAGCAATTGCAAATCACTAAAATGACCAGCACAAGCATTTCCAACTACGTCAGACAAGTGGGCTTCTCCTAGCAAACGCTTGATGTTTCCAACTCTTCGGTTCCTGATTCCACACGGGATAATGTGATCAAAGGGTGTCAAATCAGTAGTTACATTCAGAGCTAAACCGTGGTATGTAATCCAGTTGGATACTTTTATCCCAATTGCTGCCAATTTTTGATCTCCTGAAGTAAAATACCAAACCGAATGATTAGGAGAACGATGAATTCCATGCTTTCCTAGTCGGAGAATGATGAATTCCATGCTTTACTAGTCCTACTTTCTTGATGAGGCACATAAAACTTTAAGCAAAAGCAGAAATATAAAAGCAATCCAGACAAATAAAATAGGGGAAATGTTGGCAGGGAAGTACTCGATGATGATTGATAAGTAGCTATTAGCAACTGGTAAAATGACGTGAGGTTGGATCAAGATGGTTTCGGTTGGCAAGCTCACATGGAGAGTTAAGATCTTCCAAAAGGAGATTTCAAGCAGCAACTGGCTGTTAACAAATGACTTTTACATGATTTGCAGAACATGCAAGGCAATACAGTGGTAGAAGTATGTTGATTCAGCTTATGCACCACACACATGGCTAGGGAATTTGAATGGCTATCAATATCAAGTAGAGATAACTCGTCCAATCAATATGCAAGGTGATCAATCACAAATGAAAAGGACAAAGAAGCATACCAACCCAAACTCCAGTTAAACCCTCAATTCGAGAAGCTTTAATGGAGAAAGACAAGGAAAGAAAACGAATGATAACCTCCTCAAGTGCCCTGAGGTACCAATGTAGATCCATCTTGTGATTTCGAAGATTGACAATTGGATACATAACGAGCTACAGACCAACAAGCATGCATCACAAGTTATGGACAGCGTACCTTAAATACATTCTGAAATTGAAATCAACTATTACCCCACCCTAAAAAGTAAAATTCAGAAACAAACACTCTACAGAAGTAAATGCCGACAAAATTTCGTTTTTACCACTTCACTAAAGATTCCCAACGAAAAGAACCTTTGGAAAGAATATTTTTTCAAGTTTGGCTCCGTTTTATGTTATGCAGTCGAGTGAAGGTTACCTTCACTGCCAAGTAATTCACTTTTACAATCCAGGACGATCCTCAATTGCCTGTAAAATGTTCCTAAGTGAATTGCTAAGTAATTGCAATTTGTTTCATTTCAGGATACGAAAAAGTTAGAGAACTGAAACCAATGTTACTTTAAAGAGGTCATATTTGCGAGAAGTAACAGACCTCGATTTCATCGAAACAGACCCAATAAGGCGGCAAAATCAAATTCCAGATGAGCCATTAGCAAAACAAACCAAGTACCTGACCAGGTCCATGATAGGTAACTTCTCCACCTCGTTCGGTCCTATACAGATCAAAAGGAGCATTCTTTATATCGAAATTCAGGTACTCTAGAGAGCTTCCCGTCCCCATTGTGTACACTGGATGATGCTGTAGAACAATAAGTGTATCTGGGCACTCCTCATTCCTCTCAATCATTGCCTTTTTCTCACTAACAATGCTCTTCTGCCAATTCCATGCCTCTCCATACGGCACCACATCTTTATGCAAATCAAAAAACTCACACCTGCAAAACACCCCAAATTTAGCCCAGGAAGGTCAATAAGAATGCATCACACGAAAGAAGAGTAGAAACCAACTCACAATCTACTGTTTTCTCGAGTTATGGAGATGAAATCAGAGTCTCTTTTACTCGAAACTCGGTTCGATGAAAGGAGCACACGTGAATGAGGCGGGCAACCATAACATGGGATAGTAGAAACAGAGCAGAAGATTGAGGTCGATGCAGCCAAAATCATGAGTTATCAATATGATTGAGGACAAAATACTCAACGAATACCGTTACCGTCAGTACTCAAACACCCCAATAAGCAATTCCCGAATGAAAATTCTCAGAAACATCTAAGAAACTGAACTGGATTCAGAATTGGAACACAGAACTGTTTATAAGAGGCGGGGAATACAAGAAGGAAAAAAATTGGGCTTGAGCTTTGGATAGAAATGTTGGGCTTTACCATACGGCCCAACATTATGTTGTATGTTGATATGAAATAAGCAAAATTTTAAATGGAAAAAAATCCAAACAAATAAAAATATTCAAGTGGGATTGAATCTAAAAAATAAAATAAAGTTCTAAGTGAAAAAAAAAGTGACATTTATATCTTTCTGAATGCTTTCAAAGTTATTTAATATGTAAAAAATCCTATATGAGCTAGCTTTTGTGTAGATCTTTCGAGTTAAGACTTATTAGTAAAGCTATATTATGTATGTGAAATCAAGGCCGTTATTAACGTTTTATAGGCTCTAGGTGAAGTAAAACAAAAGGTTCCGATAAATCAGTAATATACAAACATGTAAACTTTAAAATTTATTAAAATTTAATATACATACATAAGTGACTCAATTTATAAGTCCACATTTTCAACAAAATATTAAATAATTATAATATCAAGTAATAATATCTTAGAAATGTCAGTAACAATAAAATTACTAAAAATAGTAGCAATAACAATAAAATAGCAATAGTAGCAATCAAACAGCAATGTTAGACTGCAAAATATTAAAAGAATTGCATTAACAAATACAAAGATGATCATCATTTATGAAAAAAAATTGTGCATTTTTAAATGAAAAATCATTAATAATATTATCAAGATCAATATTTTCCAAAATATCCTTCTTGATACATAAAATAGCTAAATCATTTAACCTTTCTTGTGATATTGATGATTTTAAGTAAGTTTTCAATCATTTTAACTTTGAAAAACTTTTCTTAACTGATGCTACAGTCTTAAGTATAATGAAATTACAATTACAAAAATTAAATTGTTTATTAATGTTTAATTATATTTTTTTAACTAATAAGTAATCTAAAAATTAGAAAAAGGAGAAACTCAAAAGTTTTGAGTGATATAAAATTAATGTTTATTAGTGTTTTTATCATTCAAAACTCAGAAGCCAGAACCAAAAAAATCTTTTGTTGCAAATTTTGACTTGGAATATCTTAGATTCATATGATGATGGACATAAATAATAACCACAATTAATATAAACAAAGACAATCATCATCATACAACTATAAAATTAATAATAATACAAAGTATTTAAAATATTACATTAATACAATCTCATGATTTTAATAAATAATATTATATCAAAAGATTCAAAACATCCAATAAAAAGAACAATAAATATCCTTAAATAATTTACAAAAAGAGTTGATGACGAAGAAACAATAAAGTAGAAGTTAAACCTGAAATAAAAACATTATAGTTACATTACATATATAGAATTTAACATAAACATCAAATACAAGTAAAATTAAAAGAAGAGGAAAAACAAAAACCTAGAATTCAATCGTCAATGGGAGGATACCAGCTAGAACTGCACTGACCCCAGTGATCATTTGATACAAAATCTTCATCATTGAGATGAGCTTCATCATCATCATCATTCAAATTTAATGCACCAAATGACATGTCAATGCTTTTCTATCCAAGATTATCTTCCAAATCCAAATCATTCACATAAACCAAATTGGGTTCTTCAGAAACCCAATCCACCAAAACATCAATATTATCAATAGCAATTGGATCAGTTGAACTATTTGTGCTATTAAGACTCCTAATAAAAATTAAATTTAATTATTAGAAATTATAAGAAATTATATTGAAATTAATAATGATAATAATGAAAATAACATACCTTTCCCGAAGCTTTAAATTGTAACAAACAAAAACCAAGTTATTCAATCTCTTATGCTCCAATCTATTCATTTTCTTTGAGTAGATAAATTCAAATGTGCTCCAGTTTCGTGTTCACACCCAGTTGCACTCACATATTAACTTAAAATCCGAATTGCAAACCTTTTCAATTCTGGAACACTATTTCCGATTTGATCCCACCAAGAAACAGCAAGTTATAAGATAATAAAAGTAATGTTATAAACAAAATAAAGTGATAATTAATTTTCAACAAATAACAAATAGGAAATAACTAATACTTGGAGAAAAATTTCCTCTTTATTGAAAAGCAATCGGCATTCCAAAATTCCCATAAAACAACTTGTAAAGCTTCATTTGTGAGCTTAAAAGATTTTACATCGTGTCAAGAGAAACAATTGTTGTAATTGTTAAAAGCATTTCTCTACTAACTTCAGCTTACTTTGTAAGATCTAGTCTAAAATATACACTAGGATTCAAAAATGCCCTGGCTGCAAACAATGGAGAAGAAAGTTGTCTTTCCCTTCTCTTATTAATGATTGAGAGATATGGTGTATATAAAGAAGACCTATTTTCAGATTGACCTTGATTGCTTCCGTCGCTCTCTCCATAGCATCAAAAATATAACCCATTGTTGGCTTTTCTTCACTATCAGCCAAGCGAAGCACCCTCATCAAAGGCTCACAAACTCAGATAATAAATTGACATTGTGATCAAAATTCTCTATCTTCCACTATAATACTACAAACTTCCATTCCAGTATTAGACCTAGCATGCTGAGATGCAACCCACTTATCACTTGTAAATATTTGCCTTAACTCATTCTTCATCGAAATAAAAGATTGAAGTAATAAGAAATTTGTTATAAATCTTGTCACAGCAGTGCGACACAAATTCCTATCATTGGTAAATTCCATTCTCATCAAATTCAAAACTTATGCACGATTATAAATGAAATTTGTCATCTTTTTAGCCTTTTGCATAGTTTCATCAATAACAGAAAAATACATAGGATCTTCTAAATTTTCCACCATTAAGTCAATGCAATGTGCAACACAAAAGGTCCAAAAAAATGAATTATAGGTATTTTGCAACCTTTTTCTTGTCGCTTTATAAACGGAATCATTATCAGTAATAAAATGAACAATGTTATCTGGCCCTACTTCATTCACAACTTCATCAAATATCCCAAACAAAGTCTCAACATTTCTAATAAGGCCAGATGCATCAATAGATTTCAAAAACATAAAGCCATTTGAAGAATAAACCAAAAAATTTATAATAGGTTCTTGTCTCCTATTTGTCCAACCATCACACATAATTGAACATCTATAAGTACCCCAACTTACTTTTCTTTCAGCCAAATAATTTTTAATTTCAGAAATAGCACAACTCAAAAGTTTACCTCTTAAATCATCAATCGATGGCTCTTTGTATCCTGGACCATAAAAGGCTATTACATCTATCATAGGTTGATAATAATAAGACTGAGAAGTATTGAATGACGAACCTGTATCATACCACCATCTAGCTACTGCCATATCTACATTGTGAGTCGCATCTCTTGATTGCATTGCACTACGAATTGAAGGTTGGACTTCAGGAGTTGTTTGTAGTGCAAAGAAATTAGTCACCTACCTTCTTCTTTTCCTCACTTCAGAATCTTCATGATCCTGAGATGGAATACTACCAGTACCAGTACTACTTCCACCTTCAACATTTCCATAATCACCACGGAAACCAGAAAATAAACTTCCACTACCAATTTAAAATTCAATCTTTCCCTTATATCTTTCTCAAATTGATGTTCATCAAGCAATATTTTCATCTGCTACTTCACATCATGACTTACTTTTTTACATGCTTTCACATCTCCTTTAATCTCAGCTAAATGCCTTTTCAATCGAGTGATTCCTCCACCTTTCAAATGCTTGTTACAAAACAAGCAAATGGTATGGTTCTTTATACTGAGAATCGTAACAGCATAGGCCTAAGCTAGATCACTGTATCTTCCTGAAGTAGGTTGATCGAGAGTATTTGAATATTTTTTCATTTATCTGTACACAAAAATAAATAACACATAATTTCAATACATAATGACAATATGCATATCCATCTTATATAATATAACTCATTATGTATGATACATTACATACAATTCAATTTCATGGAACATAATTCACTATAAGTCAAAAGCTAACAATTCAAAATATTCAACATATATAATAACACAAAACAAAACATACTCCAACAATTTGCAATTCCAACAATTACAAAACAATCATAATTCAATTCTCATTCCATTCCATTTACAACTATTTCCAATTACAACAATCACAAAACATTCATAATTTTATTTCCATTCCTAACAATTTCTAATCCCAACAATCATAAAACATTCATAATTCCATTTCTATTTGTAACAATTTTCAATTTCAACAATTACAAAACAATCATAATTTCATTTCCATTCCATTCTATTTACAATAATTTCAAATTTCAACAATTACAAAACATTCATAATTTTATTTCTATTCCTAACAATTTTCAATCCCAATAATCACAAAACATTCATAATTCTATTTCTATTTCCAACAATTTGTAATTTCAACAATTATAAAACAATTATAATTCTATTTCTATTCCCTTCCATTTATAACAATTTTCAATTAAAACAATCACAAAATATTCATAATTTCATTTTCATTCCTAACAATTTCCAAAAATTTCCAATCCCAACAGTCACAAAACATTTATAATTTTATTTCTATTTCCAACAATTTGCAATTTCAATAATTACAAAACAATCATAATTTTATTTTCATTCCATTACATTTACAACAATTTCCAATTCCAACAATTACAAAACATTCATAATTTCATTTCCATTCCTAACAATTTTCAAAAATTTTCAATCCCAACAATCACAAAACATTCATAATTCCATTTCTAACAAACTATAATATTATATACACCATTTTATATTTTGTTCTTAAATATATATGTTGCTTTTACAATTCTTAATCAACATTAATAACTGTAAGTATAAATGATTGGAATCTACAAGTGTACAACATATTCACAAATCACAATTTGATAATAAAAAGTTTTTTCAGAAACATTTATTATATCACTACTTTGTAGTTTGTACTTTCACATATTACCAATTATAACTATTTATGATACCCTACACATATATATTACCATTCCATTAAAGTTCAACATATTTTATAGTCAATTAATTAGTTACCTAAAACTAATACCCAAATAGGCAAATACTATCATTAACTACAATCGAATTATTATTAATTTCTAATTGCATAATTTTATACTCAACTACTTATTTACCTAAATTCAATACTCAATTATTAAAAATAAATTACCATTTCACAAATATTAAGAATGTGTCAATTAATGATTTAAGCTTTTTCAATTTTACCAATTTTGATTATCAATTTTACAATTTCACATTTGATTATTAATTTAACATATGATTATCAATTTTACATTTACGTTTAAATGTTGATAACTTTCAATTTTAATAATCAATTAATCAACATCAACACTTTAACACCTCACTCACCACCACCCTCACCTCACGGCCTCACCACCACACCATGATCCATGACACATTGACACCACCACCGAATAACCAAATTACCTTTAAATAAAGTATATGAACAATTGAACATCTCAACTCAAGCTCAACTCAATCTTATTCATCAATAATTCAATATCACCGTAAATCACAAACCAAAAAATTTATACATTCCACTTCCAAATCCAATTTCAATTCAACAATTCACAAAACCTATTCAACATTTCAACTCCAACAATTCAATTCCATTCCCAAAATCCAATAACCCAATTCACATCCATGCAACTATGAGTGAGGAGCAACAATTCAAAATTTCTTACCCAAAATCCAGCATCCAACACCAACATGCACAAATCCATCATCCAACATAATCAAAATACAATGAAGAATGAAAAAATTGAAAAACACACACCCAAACAATTGGGTCTTTGGGTTGATGTTGGGTCACTGACGGGTTGGTATCTTGGTGGTGTGCTTGAGGTACGATGGACGGTGCGGGTGCGGTCTGGCTGCGACGGACGGTGACAACATGTTGCATGTGGAGGAAGACGAAGACGTGGCCTCTTCAAGACTTCAACCGATGCCAAGGGAGGAGCCCAGGTCGAAGGAAGATGATGAAAGGGGGATGGCCACGGCGAGACGGCGAGAAGGAGAGTCGTGGGAGAGAGATAGGCGATGGCAATAGTCGGGGTAGGGGTAGTTTTTGGGGTTAAGTTTTTGGAAATTGCAATTTAGTCCTTGCAATTTTCGAAACTTACAATGCCAGTCGAAATTTTTGGTTTCGACCGGTACCGATCAGTATTTACAATTGGTACCGATGATTACTAGTTTCGTACCATTTTTTGGTTAGTACGATATGAAATTCATAACTTTGTGTACGACAGGCTCGATCGAGAAAACGTAGGTAGGGAAAACAAACACAACATCTTTTAGCCCCATGCCTCCCACTCCACCAACTCAACCACTTTTAATTAAGAAAATGAGTAAAAAAATAAATTTTTTTATATTCTATGACAGTGAGCAAAATCTTGATTTTGCAAAAAGAGAGTCTATATAATGTTTGCAAAGAGAGTAAATAAAAATAATTCATACATATGACACAAGAGATAAATCCATATTTATAAAGAAAAATTATTAACAAAGATCATATTATAATATCTTAAACCACATAAAGTATCATAAGAAGCAAGTCTGCAGATTTCAAATGAACAAAATCAAAGAATGTCTAAGAAACAAAATCATCGTTAATAAAGTATGATTTTTAGAAAGTTGATATGAATCAAAGTTTTCAAATTTGACCTACATTCAAAACAACAGCAGAAATTAAATAACTAAGTTTAAGATCGGGAAGATGACTAAGATGAGAGTGTCAAATATTAGAAGTAATTACGCCAACAAGTTGGATAAAAGATAAAGAGAGAAAGGTTCAAATAATCGTCCACCTTTACGTCATGTCCTAAAAATCTTGCTCGTCTATAGATCCAATATAGTATAACCATAACTTCAAAAAGTAAGTTAACATTAAATTCACATAATTGACAAATATAAAGGAGATTTAAAAAGTTTAAGGACAAGAAAAGTATCAGCGAATATAACTTAGGTTTTTAAACAGTCCCTATATTTTGAATATGCATAGTCGAGTTATCAACAATATGGACAATGTGTAAAACAAAAAGAGTCATGGAGGAATGATATATAAGGGTGTTAGAGATCAGGTGATTGTAACAAGTCGAATCAAAGTACCAAGAAGAGGAAATATTTGATGTGAAAAACAAGACACGAGAGGAAATAGTACTAAAATTTAGTTAAAGTTGTCATAGAAGTGCACAAAAATTTTCATGGAGAACTTGAGCGATATTCTCTCTTTTGTATCTTCCATGGCAACAATAGTAAGAATAGGAGGTTAAGAGCACTTAAAATAATTACCTTCTCCAAAAGTTTATCTATGTCGTTTTTAACACTTACTCTTTTTGCGATAGTTACAGAATAACTTCTAAGCTGAAAAATTTGATCACACGTGCAAATATTAAGCTGATGTCGTGGACTAGTGATATGAAAAAAAAATAGGAGTAAACAGCTATCGTTTCTCTAAAAGACGTGGTTTTGGTGAGGGAAAAAATGACAAGTTTTGATTATCTTCCTTCTTTAGACGTAAATCCCAATGATATGAAAATCGTGCCGATATTAATATTAGATTTAGTTTTGATACATAGCTATACTGATATCAGTCAATATTAACAATTGTTTTGGGTAATTTTTAAAAATTATAAAATAGCATATTAGTATATTGTAATGTATACTTTATAATTATCAACCTAGTCTCCAAAAATCATAATAGTAAAAATTTTAAATAACAACAATTTATTTATTTTTATTAATGTTAATTTTTTATATATAATTAATGACCACAATTAATATAAAAACAAGATCATTTAATCATCGTACAAATATAAAATTAAGATCAATACAAAACATTTAAAATATTACAATTTCAACATATAATAAATAATAATTACATCAAAATATTAAATAAAAAAATAATAAATATCCTTAACTCTCTGATTATTGCAATTTACAATAAGAGTTTATAATGAGGAAACAACCAACTAGAAGAAACCTAAAATAAAAACATTTAAAATTAAATTATATATATAGAATTTAACATATACATCAAATATAAGCAAAATTAAAATAAAACCAAAAATAAAAACCTAGAATTTTATTTAATCAGATACATGATACTTCTTATAATTGTATTGACCTCAATTCTCATTTGGTACAAAATCATCATCATTGAGAAGGGCCTCATCATCACCGTCATTCAAATTCATTATACTAAATGATATGTCAATGCTTTTTTATCCAATATTATCGTCCAAGTCACTCTTATCTATCAAACTAGGTTCTTCAAAAATTCAGTATACCAAAAGATTGATATTATCAATACAAAATGGATATACTAAACTACTTGCTCTATTAAAAGTCTTATTAAACAATAAAATTAAATTATTAAAAATTATGAGAAATTATATCTAACTTAATAATGATAATAACATATCTTTTCCGAAGCTTTAAATTATATCGAACAAAGAGTAAGTCATTCAATCTTTTGTGCTCCGATCAATTCCTTTTCTTGGAATAGATAAATTTAAATGTGTTTTTATTCCTTTCACATTCTTTTGCACTCATAAATTGACTTCGGATTCGAATTGCAAACCTTTTCAATTCTAGAACACCACTTCCGAATTGATCCCACCAAGAAATTAAGTCTTAAGACAACAAAAGTTGCGTATAAACAAAATAAAGTGACAATTAATTTTTAAAAAGTAACAAAAGTGAAAAAACAATGCCTAGATTAAGTTTTGTTTTTTGTCAAATAGCAATTGAGGTCCAAAAATCTCCATAATACTCCTTATAAATGTCCATTTGTGAGCTTATGAGATTTTGCATCATTTCATGGGCAACAACTTTTGTTATAGTTAATAGCATTTCCTTATTAACTTTAGCTTTCTTTATAAAACTTAGTCTGAAATAGACACTAGAATTAAAAAAAATTTTCCCTAGTTGCTAAAAATAGAGGGTAAAGTTGCATTTCTCATCTCTCATTGATGATTGCAAGATAAAGTGTGCATAAAAAAGGCCTGTTTTTTAAATTGGCTTTGATCGCTTCCTTTGCCCTCTTTATGACATCATAAAAATAACTCATTATTGCCTTTTCATCACTATCAGCTAAACGAAACACTCTCACCAAAGGCTCACAAACTTAAATGACAGATTGACATTAAGACCAAAATTTAGTATCTTCAAGTATAATTTTGGAAACCTCTAATCCAACATTAGACCAAATATGTTGAGTTGCAACTCACTTATTACTTGTAAACATTTATTTTAACTCTTTCTTCATCGTAATAAAACACTGAAGGGATAAAAAATTTGTTACAAATCTTGTATCAACAGGATAACACAAAATTCTACCATTGGTAAAATCCTATCTCATTAAATTCAAGACTCATGCATGATTGTAAATGAACTTTATCACCTTTTTTACTTCCTTCATAGTCCTATCAATAATATAAAAAAAATACCTGGCATCTCTTGTATTTTTTAGCATTAAGCCAATGAAATGTCCCATATATGACGTCCAAAAACAAACAATTATACTTGTGTTGTAATCTTCTTCCCATCGCTTTATAAGCAAAATCATTATCAGCAATAAACTGAAAAATATTTCTAGTCCTACTTTATTCACAACTTCATTAAATATTTCAAATAAAGTATCATCATTCCTAACAAGGTTAGATGTATCAATAAAATTTTAAAAACATTGAGCCCTTTGCAAAATAAACCAAAAGTTAATAATAGACTCATGTTTCCTATTTGTCCAACCATCACACATAATTGAGCTCCCATAAGTAGCCTAAGCAATTCTTCTTTGTTCCAAATAACTTTTAATTTCATAAACAGAGCTACTTAAAAGTTTTCTTATATAGTCATCAATCGAAGGAGCTTTGTATCTCAGACTATAAGAGTCTATGACATCCACCATAGGCTGATAATAATAATATTAGGAAGCATTGAATCTTACACCTAAATCATACCAACATCTAGTCATTGTCATATTTACTTTGTGAGTCGCTTCTCTTGATTGTAGGACATTATGAATTGAAGGTTGAGTTCGACATCTGCCTTCTTATTTTCCTAACATCAGGTCTATATATAACATTCACTTCTTGTTGGGTAAGAATACTACCACCTTCAACATTTATACTATCATCTTGAACACCAAGAAACGGTCTTCTATTCTCAATTTCATAATTCAATCTCTCCCTTCTATCTTTCTCATGTTGATACTCTTCAAGAAAAGTCTTCATTTTTTATTTCACATCATGACTCACTTGTTCACAAGGTTCTACATCTTCTTTAATCCAAGCCAAATGCTTCTTTAATCTAGTGATTCTTTCACCTTTCAAATGCTTATTACAAAACAAGCAAATAGTATGGTTCTTCATACCGTGAAACAATGTAGTGTGAGCCCAAATAGGATCATTATATCCTCTTAAAATGATTAAATTATTAGGAGTTCTTGAACTTCCTTTCATTTATGCAAAAATAAATGAAAAATATATCAAAATAAAGAACACATAATTTCATTATCAACTACTATCACAAAATACATATTGTTTAACTCAAAAGTCTAAACTAACACAATTACACTATCACAAAATACGTATTGTTTAACTCAAAAGTCTAAACTAACAAAATTACACAATACACATCTATTTTATATAATATAACTCATTTTATATGATTATAACATATACAATTCAATTTCATCAAACACAATTTACTAATAAGTCAAAAACCAACAATTTAAGTATTCAACATACATAATTACAGAATACACATGCCCATCTTATATAATATAACTCATTTTGTATGATTACATTATACACAATTCAATTTCTTCCAACACAATTCACCAATAAGTCAAAAACTAACAATTCAAGTATTCGATATACACAATTACATAATGCACATGTTCATCTTATATAATATAACTCATTTTGTATGATTATATCATACACAATTCAATTTCATCCAACATGATTCACCAATAAGTTAAAAACCAACAATTCAAGTATTCAACATATGTACACAGTTACACAATGCACACATACATCTTACATAATATATAACTCATTTTGTATGATTACATTATATACAATTCAATTTTATTTAACACAATTCACTAATAAGTTAAAAACCAACAATTCAAGTATTCAACATGCACAATTACACAATACACATATACGTCTTATATAATAAAACTCATTTTATATGATTACATAATTTAACCATAAACTAAAGACATACACTCACAACATAAATTATTCAACCTCAACCATAACTCACAATTATAAGTTTACAACTTACTTTATATAGTCTCAAAAGTCAACTATAAACTAATATACTTTGTTTACTTATACAATTCAGTTTATAATGCTTATAATTAGTTTGTTTTCTTAACTAATTTTAATCAATAATGTTACTAAAATCCTAATTTCCAACTTTGATTTAACAATCTTTCATTCACCAATTTTAATCAACATTCTTAATTTCCTACCCAAATTTTCTAATGCATTAATTTTCTTCATAAGTTGACAATATCCAAATTATATTGAAATTGAAGCAACCCACACAAATAATTCCAAATTTCAAACTCAAATTTTTCAATGCATAAATTTGCTTCATAAATTGACAAGATCTAAATTATATTAAAATTGAATCAACTCATACAACAATTTCAAATTTTATATTCAAATTTTCCAATTCATTAATTTTCTTCATAAATTGACAATGCCTAAATTACATTGAAATTAAACCAACTCACACAAACTCTTCTAACTTTCAAACTCATATTTCCCAACTCACACAAACAATTCCAAGAATTCAAACAATTCCAACCATCACAAAATATACATACACACCCAAATATAATGTAATTGCTACTCAGAGTAAAAAAAAACACACTCAAAAAATTTAGAAAATGTAACTAAATGTCAAATCGGTTTGGGTTGCATCGACTTTGAATATGGATTTGAAAAATTGAAATTCGAAATTTGCAGATCCTGTTAATGATGGTCGATGGTGGACGATTGGAAGCAGTGGCCAGTGGTGGAGTGGTGGGTAAGGAAAGTGGATGGAGACATCACAAAAGTGTATGACCGTGACAAAGAAAGCAGATAGGAGAGATGTTGGAGAGGGAGAGAAGATTTGTAGTCGAAGAGGAGAACCAAGAGAGAGTGAGACTGTGAGAGAGAAATGTGAGAGGGAGATGTAGTAGAAGTAGAGAGAGTAGTCAGGGGTCAGGGAGTGAGTTAAATATTTTGATTTTTACACAATGGTCCTCCTATTTTTCAAAGTTTTTAGTATCTATTGATATTTTAAATATCAGACGATACCATACGAAATTATTGGCACGCTTAAACATAGTTTCATATCATATTTTGGCCTGTATGGTATCTTCCAGCCGTTACCAGTTAATTTGTACAATATGAAGCCCATATCATTGGTAAATCCTCGATACAAAAAAATGAAGAAGTTTTTTTTTAGAATGTTCTTGCAACACATGTGGGAATGTGAGGTGGAGTTTTGAGATGCATTTATTTTTGTTATAGCAATAAGAAGAAGAGTTTAATATAACAAAGGATAGTATTATCTCTAGAAATGTATGACTAAAGACAAAAACTTTTAACTTCTTTATAAAAGTAATTTAAGAGAAAAATTACTTTATGAATGATTAAAGAAGTGTTTCAATTATTTTAGAAAGTGACAATTTATGAATGATTAAAGAAGAGAACCGATCTATCCGATTCAATTATAAAAATATTAAACTTACTAACTTTTCAATTTTGTTTCTGACTTTTCAATTCAGTTTAGCTTAATGACCCTTATTATGAAAAATTGATCGGTTTATTAATTAATCGACTGATTTTTATAAACTTATCATTTTTATAACTAAAATAAACTAATTAATTGCCATTTAATAGTTTCTTTTTTCAATTAAACTTCAATTTTTTCAATAAGTAAAGATAGTCTCCTTTTTCAAATCATATTTTAAATTCTTCAATTTTGTTTAACCTTTATTATATATCAATTTTATGACATTTTAATATTAATTGAACTTTTAAACCTTAAATTTTTTATCTTATCGGTTTAATTTTCAATCTAATTTTTAAAACATTGTTGTTTATACATGTTGTGAGTGTTACACAATTAAGGGGAATATCCCTAGATTTATGCTCATTAGATCTCTATATATAAACTAATATGAAATCTAAATTACAGATATGTTAACACTCCATAGTATAATGTTTACGTTAGAGACAAGTGTAATCACATGAAAAGATGTGTGCAACCAATTGTCTCAGTTATTAAGAGTAGCTAGACTAGTATAAGAATATTAGCTTTATTCTTATACTAGTCTATAATTATTATTATATACTAGTATAGATTAATAATTATTATTATAAGAAAATTTTTTAGTTTTAGAAACTGGGCTCTAATTTTATATAGATTTCATATAATGGGCTCCACTTTGCTACGTAGTAGTGAGATCCTCTTTCAAATTGAAAAATAAAAAATAATATCATGTTATTATTGATATGTCATTTAACTGACATATATTTATTTATGTCAAATTTTGATTTCGTCAAAACGTTAAATTTCAAGTTGATTATGATATAAATGATAAGGTTTAAAATACACTTTTTGTCATGTAATACTGGATCCTATTGGATTTTACTATGTTACGTGAAAGGAGACCCATTTTTTTATTAAAAATAATAAAATGTCCATCAATACTAAAGTAATATTTAACCAATAGATAGTTAATCCTGTCAAAATTTTCATTTCATTAGGGTCTATTTTGAACGTTTTAAAACCTTTAAGTTTCAAATTAAATGCATTAAAACGTTAGTGTTCAAAGTTGCAGTATATGTAAATGTTAATGTTCAAAATGTATTTTTACTTTTCTATTGGGAAGTGAAGTACACATATTCGAATACATGGTCGGAAGCCGTCGTTAATGTTATTACTGGATAGAGTTTTTCCATAAGTCTATTAATTTAAAAGCCTTCTTTCAAAGTATGAGTAAAAATAATATAATTTATTTTTAAATAATTTAATGAAATAAATCATAATGTATGTATAAGATTTACAAGCTAAAAAAATAGTGAGAAAAGGGAAACAAATCATCTATTTTGATTATGGTATTTTTATCCTATTTTATTAAATCTTTTTTACAAGTTTAGGTGGAGCTACTATATAAATATAATAGCAAATGTTTAAATCATAGTAAGTGGAACAAGGATTTCAAGTGCGAGAAAAGACAATGATGTTTTTTCATGGAACTGGTGGAAAGTTTGACATTGTTGTAAACGCATGTTCACTTGTACCTTTTTCATGCACAAGACCAGCTTCAGGTCAGACAGCCTTCTAAACATTCCAATCCTGTAGCTCTCATGGATATCTTTCTCACTCATAATGTTTCAATAGTCAGATTATTCTACGGTTAAAATTGCTTGGTAGCATACATCGTTTAATTTTCAACAGTATACTTACATGAAGCTTTAAAGACTTATGTTCTTTTCTCCTGGTTTAATTGAGGTTCGAACTGCTTTCATATATGCAGTCATTTAAAGTTTAGAATCAGACTTTTGCTTTTCGAAAGAGATCTATTAGGTACAGAAGTCTTATGTTCGTTGAACACTCCCCGTGCTCTTCAAGTTGCAATTTTATTCTGCTTACGTGCGGAGAAAATGGAAGAACGCATCTAGTGAAGGTCTCCGCAGAAAAAACCTATACCGCACGGCATAGATCTCTGAAGGGCCCGCACGTACTTGAAACTCTTACAAGAGATGAAACATGAAGTGGGGTCAAAATACCAACTTGCTGACCCCCCACGTAGAGACACAGTCGCCTAAATATGCCACAGAATCTTCCACTTCATATCGCCTACCATATAAGGCCCGCCACACATACCAAAAGAAATTTTACAAATATAAATTAAGAGAACCAACTAAATCCAACAAGAACAATGGCAACCACAAGGATGCTACGTTCTTCCAGGCCTCTGCGTCAAGTTCTTCTTCCGACCACAGCGTCTTCGACGGTTGCTAAGGTTAAATGCGTCGCCATGGCTGGGCTGGTTGGAGAGAGAGTGGTTTCCGGAGAAGATAATAGCAAGAGGAAACCTACTGTAGCCGTTAAGGCAGTATCTGTGGTTGCTTCAGAGAGCTTGACCGTTGCAGACAAGGAGGCTGCTCAAAGAATTGATCTTGTTTCCTTGCTAGCAGCTCTTAGTGGCGGCTTGGTTAGAATTCTGGGGCCAGCTTTGAAAGGAAAGCCTCGGAAATTTCAAGCCCAGAGATTCATCGAAAGGGTAATTTGGTTCTAGCATGCATCCACTTCCACTTTCAGTTATATTATCAATACCTTCATTATCTCCTTTTGTTTGAATACTGCAAACTAATACAAAGTTTTCAGTTCACGAACTGGGAATGGCATATAATCCCTACTTTCTTGGCCTTGCTCATCAGGTTATAGCCAACTGTAGATTCTTTACAATGTTTGCTGTGGCTGGAACCTTACTCGGTTCATTATTATGTTTTGTGGAGGTAATATTTTTGGAAGGAAAATAATCACAGTTTATGGAATATCGCCACTTCATTTTCCTTTTTTTTTTTCTGTCCTTTCCCTGTCTTTTCTCGTACATATCTAAATTCTGACCAGGCATTTTTCACAACCTATTGCAGGGTTGCTTTCTGATATCAGAGTCTTACTCTCATTATTTCGATTATTTGTCTCGAAGTTCGCATCGAGTACACATCATAAATGCACTGATAGAAGCCATAGGTATAAACATCTATATTTCTATTCGTTTCCAATTGTGTATGTATTGTAAAATACTCGCCAGGTTGCATGAAATTTTTGATATCTGGATTATTTTGCAGACATGTTCTTGATTGGAATTGCATTGTTTATGTTTGGGGTTGGACTGTATGTCATGTTTGTCGCATCAAAGGACTCGCATGGTAAAGGGCCATGGTTGCCAGGGTCGAACCTGTGTGGCCTTTTCTACCTGAAGGTGATTATTTATACTCTACAATACAATCAAACAGGAAAAACACATAAGAAATGAAATCAATAAATAAAAAAAAAAGTTTGGATTTCTTCATTTCAGTGGCCAAGTCATCAACTGATATTTCTGCAATGGTTTAAAATATATTTCAGTCGCTTCCAACATGGGTGGAAATGGAATCAGTTTCCAAAGCAAAGTCTAGGATTGTGCATGCAGTGATGATGATACTACAAGTGGGTCTGCTGGAGAAATTCAAGAATATACCGTTAGCAAATTGTTTGGATTTTGCTTGTTTTGCCGGTGTTGTGCTAGTTTCTTCGGCCTGTATATTCATCCTCTCTAAACTTTCCATCGGTGGGATTGTGTGAGGGATAGGTAGCTTATCGCGAAGGTTTTGTCCAATGTGAATTTGCTTTCGAAAACAGCTTGTATAGGTATAGCCGTATAGGCATGGAGGTTCGAATAAAAAACATCGTATAACAAAAGGGCATCAAATAGGTGGCTCGCTCTAACCCTCTCCATATAGGTAATAACATAGTTGTCAACTTCATTTTTGTAATTTTTACGATAGTTATGATTTATATTATTTTTTTAATGGTAATAAATTATTTATGATATACAAAAATAATTCGAATAATATTAATAGTAATAGTGATTAAAGTCACCAAAATAATTGTAATTATATATTTTTTTAATGACCAATGAGGATTTTATTATTACCTTTATTAAATGGTTTGTATAACAAGGCTACTTGGACCAGTTGCATTGAACAAGACGTATTATGTCATTTTCGAAATGTAGTGATAAAGAACACTACTGGTTATGGAAATTCCGAAGCAGTTCTGTCTTTGCCCATTTGGCCGAGATTCGTCACGTGGGTCACACACTTGGAGAAAAGGCCAAGCTTAGCCAAATTGATCATCGGGCATATATATATATTCTAATTTTTCAAAAAAAAAAATATTTTTCAGATAAATCCCTTTTTAAGACTTTAGTAATAAATATCAACAAAATACACATAATATAACATTAAATGTGACTAATCAAATATAATTTATGTGATCAATTTTTAAACTCAAATTATTAATTTAAAATAAATTTAATTAATTTAAGAATTTAATTAAATTACCATATATTGATTAATTCTCGTCTAACTAACGTTCATTCTATGTGTATTTCTTCTTTATTTTTAATCAAAATCTAACAATTTTAAAAGAAAAAATAAAAACTAAAGGAACTCAGGAAATCGAATAATAAAAAGAATATATTTATAATTGATAATTTAATTCAGCTACATGCGGCCAAAACTTTTGCACAATGAATAAAAATATCAGAAATAAAACAAATAACAAAAAAGAACACTCACGGCAGTTTTAATACAACTACTACTCTCATTTTTATACAAGAGAAACTCTCTTTACAAAAGCTTACATGGAGGCCAGAAGTTCTCTCATTTCCGCCACGGACGGGATCGTCTCATTGGGATAGATCTTAACCAATTGTACGAAGCTCTCATACTTGTCCAAAAACTCCTTCTGTGACCGTCAAAATAAAATGATTTTTAGCTAAATTAGGAGCAAATCCAACTAACGGGCATTTGCTAAGTATCTTCTTAGGAAAAGCTTTTCACCAACCATGGAACCTAATGTTTAGGTCCAGACTTTACCTTGCACTTATCCCATAAAGAAGGTAACAGTTCCTCAGAAGTCAAGTTCTTCTGCAACTTCTTATACATGGCACTAATGGACTTGTCAACCTGTATAGGAGAAAAGAAGCAGCAGTCACAACACATTTATTGGAAGTCAGGAATAACATATGGAGATATTAACCTACTTACCCCGGATAGACTGGCCTTTATCGTCTTCCGCAGATCCATTTTTGACAACCCAAGCTGAAATGGGATCTTAAAAATCACAAAATTTGAAGTTAGCAGGGTGGAAGCAGAACTTCATAAAAGCTTGGATTAATAATAATACTGATGCAACCACATTATATAGCTTTTCCTAACTCAACGGTAGCAACCTTTTCACTGAAACTATTAACTCAAAAGGTATAAAACCCTTTTGATGCATATTGGCAAAGCAGTGGGCTTAAAACAACCATCGTATATAGAAGCAAGCAACAAAACATTTGAATGGTAAGGGCCTAAGAGAAAGCAAAGCTTCTCGCTTTTACCTTTCTAGTTTACTATTCTATCATTACTTTTGCAAATACCAGGCTTGAATTTTTACATTTCTATTAAATTTGTGAGCATCACACTAATTTGCCAGCTTATTTCAATTTTCTTAATTTGTCTGCAGCACAAGGCATGCAAGCTTTTAAAGCTTTCGAAACCTTACATGCTTCTAATGTATGTATGTAAAAGAGATAAGCAGATGCATGCTTTAATTAGGATAATACATTCCATAAACAACATTAATCAGAAAAGGAGAGCAGTTGGCACCCGTATTTCATCCATATTTCAACATCCACATACATTGTATGTCTATTTCTTACCTCAGAGAAAAAGGAGATACATTTACAAAAAATCTACGGAGCAAACTACTCAAAATATCAGGAGGAGCATAATTCCTGATATTTTTAACCAGAATTACTCAGAGAGATTTATTCTGAAAGCATAATTTTGCGTGGAATAGTATCCCACAATATTGTTTTCGAGCAAACGTCAAATGGTTTAAAGTAACTATGTAGTGTGAACTGTATACAGTAGTTAGAGATGATTCATGATCACAAAATCTGACCTCTTCTGGTGGAATTGTGTACATCAAATCCTCAATCTTGCGTGCAAATTGGAAAAGGCGTTCAAATTGCTGCAATAGGCAAACTTAGTGAGCACAAATAGTACCAGAATGTAACTGAAAAATCATTCAGCAACATTAGCTGCTCTCAATTTAACAATTAATTATATTTTTTTTTACAAAATGATCAGCAGCTAAGATTTCTTACGTAGTATATAATCATATTTATATGGCATGTACAAGCTTGCTCGTATGCTTCACTGGCCTGGTGATAAAATTTTGCTAATGTAGGAACCACATTTGCAAGATCATACAAGCTGCATGCAAGTGTTTCCAATCAGCAGACTTGATAGTTACTGCTTACAAATCAAAGCAGAAACAGCCCCATCATACACAATCGTAACCACTAAGAAGAAATAACAACAATAGTAATAAAACATTTCACTATAAAACCATAATTTAATAACGTTTCAAAAGCATTAACAAAAAGAATTATAGAAAACCTGTTTTGAAATGCAGCGTAGTTTTCTAAAAGAAAAATATCAGCATATTTTGGATCTGTTTGTGCAATTTTCTCCAGAGTCACAAACATGATGCTCACCTGTAAAACAATATAGCATATGGTAACAGGAAAAAAAACACAGTGGTAAAAAACAAAGATGGAACAAAAAGGTTTGAAAAGATTATTTACAAATTTGGTATAAGCTTGATCGACTAAATCCCTTGATTGTCCCTGGATGTACTGCTCCATGCGAGTTGCAAGAGTTGCAAATCTGTGTAGAAGCAGAAAAACACTGAACATGTAAGGAACCAGTATTTTAACAAGAAGTAGCAACTAGATAATAAACCTCATTTAGCTACATCTCATGCTGTCAATTATAAAATTATTATGCCAATAGGTGTCTCTTTGCCCTCAAAAAGAGGGACTTGAAGGGTGCACCTGCTTATATCATGATGACAATGTTTGAGGGCATACCAAAAGAAAGAACGTAAAAACATCAGGTAGAATTATCAATTTAGAGTTTAGGGCTGGCTAGTCTACAACAGCACCTCATCGCAACACTTCACATTTAAAAAAAAATTGTAGATTGCATCTCATGCCTCCCAAGGATGTAGAAGCTCAAGAACTGATTTTGGGTCCACCTTCTCTTGTTATTTATCTGTTTATTTTTCCTTTTTGTTCACATAGAAACCCATTATTTTCTTATTTCACCTATTTTGTTCTTAATTGTCTCACAACAATATTGAGTTGAGCTAAATTTTACGTCTAGTGAGATCAAGCACCTACAAAATCACTTCCTTACATAGTCAACAAACTATCTGCATAGACGTTCAGTAGCAAGAAAATATTACTACTGTCTTTGCAAGGTGAAACGTTACATTTCATTCTGCTGCTCGTGTAAAAGGTCCATACAAGAAAAGAACACAGAAAACCATAAACAACTTGCAATATTCATGCAGCAGTCACAACTTCATATCTTCAGCAAAATCTGGCACTTCTCAAAAATATTACCTCGGGATGTATGATAAGACCCCCATTTGCTTCATATTACGCTCGTTTCTCTCAATCTGGTGACAAGCTTCATCAACGAACTGCAAAGCAGAAGACAGCATAAAGTAGATATCTAAAGAAACAATTACAAGTGTAAGGTGGGAATTTATTTTCTTCTCAAAGTCAGCACATACCCGGTTAAATTGCATAGAAATTCTTGACTCTAGGTCACCAAGCAACAAACGCACAAATCCTGCTGCATCAGCTTTCTGACCAGACAGATAGCGCTCTGTGATCCCATGCATTGATATGCAGCGCAGAGGATCAATCTTGTAGGCCCAATCAACAACAGCATAAAAGTCTTCCTAAACTCATCACATAAAAACCTCTCAAAAGTCAAAATCAAAGAATAGGAAATTAATCTCGGAATTGCATAACCAATTAGCATTCTTGCTACCCACTGATTATTACAACCAAATGATCAAAAGATTATTTATTTGAGAAACAATCCACCTGCTAGAGCAAAGCTAAGCATCAGTATGACTCAATTTTGGTTCAGTAAAAGGCACGTGGACACTCTAATTGGTCCACAAGTTCTAAATTTCAGAATTCTTCAAATTTCAAAGGAATGTGCATCTTTTAAATATCAATAAAATAGAAAGACCAATCTGTATCTTTATTAATCAGTATCTTATAAACAAAACAATTTAAACCTGTAACTCCCTTACGCTAGTAGAACCTAAAGAGCAGCCTTCATAAGTTACAATTAAGAGTCAAGACAAATGCACAAAATAGAAAGAAGAATGTATGTTTACTTGAATTCCATCAAGTAGATCCTGAAGAGATTCATTTAATTCTGCCAGCTCTGCAGAATTTTTACCTGCAAATGAAATCCCTATCATTAAATTGTCTGAAACAAATTTAAACTCAAACCAACTGCAGCTGAATCCAATAAAGCTTACCAGCTTTACTGTCATTATCATCAATATCCATGATTCCCAAATCATCATCTTCTTCATCATTCCCCTCGTCGTGGTAACTTCCACTTTTATTACCATTAGCAGAACCCCCTGGAGGAACAAGTGTAGGAACTTCAAAGCACATAAAATGTGCAAAAAAAGAACTCTGCCGTATAAGCCATAGAAGATAAAAAATTAGTACAAAACATGAACAAAACCAATGCACTTCACAAATGTAAAGAAGTATGACCTCGTCTACAAGGAGTGGGATGAAAATAGTCAGCATTTTAGCATAAGCATCAGAAACTGCGGAAGTATCTGCAGTTGTACTCTGATTAGAGCCTGAAGAAGCTTCAAGCCAAACTGGAGGATTTCTAGATGCTTTTGTGCTAGCACGGAGCTCATTAGCAAATTCACGAGCCTGTGAAAGGATAGGTTTCAAGACTTTTAGCAAATTTTTTTCCAGCCATCTTCTAAAGCCACAGAACAATCTAGGGAAACGTAACACCAACAAATTCAAATAAAAAAACAATTAGCTACAAAGCATTTGATGCAAAGAGTGAGCTTCTAACCTCTCTGCGAAGGAGTAAGTTAAGGGAGCTACAATATGCTTTCCTTAAAGGACCCAGGCAATTCTTATCAAGACTCTGAAACAGAGGATGAAGTTCAAAAAGGGATAAGTAAGACCGACATATAAAAATATAAATGGAAGTCAAATATATCTGTTGAAAAGTCAACCTTCAAATGCTGAAGTAGGCGAGCATATGTTCTGCATTTGTATCTTAGGTCGGCATGATCAGGCCTCTTCAGTTGTCCCCTCTGTTTCAATGCAAGCACAAAATTAATGCTTAGAATCTTTTTACTTGCATTAACATTCATCAAGAAGAAGATACAGACTTACAACCTAACAATACCTGTGAGAAGTAACTCTTGTCACTTATCATGAAATCCACCAAACTAGCAAAGTAGTTTCCCAAGAACTCAGAAGCTCTCCTGACAAAAGTAGTTTTTAGTTTTTCAAGCTCGGCTCTTTTCTCTTTTACCTGTTGAATTTAGTCAAAACATAATAAGAAGATTGAAGATATAATTTGCAATCTACCTCTAGGAGGATGTTTATATTTAAAGATTGATCAAGAAAACATATAGCAATTTAATAGGATTTTTTTTGTGGGAACAAACAATATGATCCCTGGATAAAACTAGAGTTAAACTAGCAACTCAAATGGGCTAATATCAGGTTATGAACATGGGGCATATTACACCAATCACATTGCAAGTTTCTGTTTAAGTTGCATAGAAAATTGATTCAGAAAGGAGGCAAAGCACATACAGCACGCATGTTTGCATAGACTGGATCAATATTTGGTACTTCAAGACCATGCAAAGCACCAGTTAGCCACTCACATGCTTCAATATTTTGGAGCATGCGAGCCTCATCAAATGACCCTCCTGTTAGACATGCAGCATACTATAGACAACAGAACAATGTTAGAACAAGATGACTTAAATGCATTTCACTAACTTAATAATCTTAAGAAGGCATGAAAGTAATGGATAACATACCTCAGAAGGGACACACAATCGTTCAAGAAGCTTGTCAAGCTCTTCAATGAGTTTTATGTTATTTACAGATTGACATTCCAATTTGTTGTTACGCGTCTCTATCTGAATGTCATCAGAGGAAATAGTCAAATACCAACCTCAGATCAATAAGGCATTCAATTTGGAGTATGAATTCATGCCAAGCCTCTTTTTAGTATAAAACATAAAGAGATGATCGACTAATCT
>JANZLD010000006.1:3019721-3032039 GCA_026413575.1 Erythroxylum carthagenense | reverse complement strand
TCAAGCTTCATAAACAGACCATCAACCATAAAAGCTTGTCTAGCACATCCATTTTAAACCTTGTACAGCACTAAAAATGGAAAATAGGACACTCCTCAGAAACCTTGGTGCAAGAAAGAGAATCAAGAACAGAAGAAGACACCAGTCACAGTTGAGCAAATGCAATCATGACCTTAAGAGAATACACAATGAACCATCTTCTCCAAACAGAACTTGAATTCATAAACAGACCATCAACCGTAGAAGCTTGTCTAACATATCCATTTTAAACCTTGTACGCCACTAAAGATGGGAAATAGGACACTACTCAGAAACACCAGCACAAGACAGAGAACCAAGTATGGAAGAAGACATCAATCACAGTTAAGCAAATGCGATTATGACCTCAAGAAAACACACAATGAACCATCTT
The DNA here is from genome assembly GCA_026413575.1 of Erythroxylum carthagenense. Classification (NCBI taxonomy): domain Eukaryota; kingdom Viridiplantae; phylum Streptophyta; class Magnoliopsida; order Malpighiales; family Erythroxylaceae; genus Erythroxylum; species Erythroxylum carthagenense. Next base: position 3,031,627 of record JANZLD010000006.1, on the reverse strand, counting down.
CAAGTCTAGCTCCAAACAGAACTTGAATCCTAAAACATTATCAAAGCCTCCAAAATTATATGAAACAGAAATTCTAGGGAGCAGAGATCCACCGAAACCTATAAGAAACATTTCAGCCACAATTAACCAGACTTCTTCAAATAATAACCTCTAGAAACAAAAGAAGAATTGAGAAAGCCAAAAAGAACACCAATGGTCTATACAAAACAATCAGTAAAATCAGATTGTTAAAACATGCAATCAAGTCTCAGATTGTGGCTACTTATGTCTTAAGAAACACCAGCAAAAAAATGAGGATTCCAAGTTCCCAACTTTTATTAGACATTGTCATCTCCATCCTAAAATTAACAGTCGTAAAATCACCTGTCAAGATTTCATGATAAAAATATGGAAGACCTTAAACTAGGACCAAAGAAGTGCAATAGGATTAGAATTGGTTAATCCACAAAAGAAGAGGCCAAACAAAGAACTATTATCGGAAGAACCGAATAGCCACAAACTCACATTATGAAGCCAAAAGCCTGTGATTCTAGAACAAGAAAATCAACTCTGAAAGTAAATGCAACCCAAGCTACGTTTCACATCCATTTTAATAACTTGCATAGTAGTAAAGATGGGGGAAAGGAACACCTGTACAAGGATAACACTGGCAAAAGTCCACGAATTTGTAGAGAAAATACACCAATTTTAATCACTTAATACAGTATCCAGAAAAACGTTTAGCTATCCAGATGTTGTGCTTCACATCCAAAAGCATATCCACCCACACAACTTTCTCAAGCAAGAGAACAAAAGAAAGGACACAAATGCATGCCACAAAATACTCAGATGAACCAGTCATAGCACATGGCAAGATGAACACACCAATATAGCAACAATAAGCTCAACAGGGGAGGAGAAAGATCCCTTGTTCCAGTCCTCTATTATGCCATCTTCTAACGCAAACCTGAAAGACCAGAAAAATGCGTAGAATTCTGTCAAAAATAACAGATATTCGTAGAATTCTGTCAAATACTGATCTCTAACATAATACGAAGATCAAGATCAGAAAAATAAATAAACAAAACCAGATATTGCATCAATAATCAACCAAAAGAGGGCTTGTGAAACCAATTAAAGATGCGAGAGCCGCATGACCTCCAAGAACTCAATAATTAAGCCATTGCTCGATGTATCCTTTAAAAACAGATTGACTATGTCTCAGATTTACGTGTTCGCAGTTCTTAATACTCAAAAAGTGGAAGACAACAAAAGACAACTTTCGTCCACAGTAGTTTTTCTCGCATCCGCTCATCAGTAGTTTTCAGATCTTCGAAAGCCAAAATAGGTTTCGAGATTATAACTGAATAATTAATCAAATACTACAAAAGAAAGAAGACATCCAACAAGAAACCGTATCCAAAATCACAACAAATTCTGATAGCCTAGGAACCACTAATGAAACAACAATATCTATTAGGAACATCTTCTAGGATGACCGTAGGATTCAAGATTAGACATGTCAGCTTCTCTCGCATCCTCTCCATCGGAGGTTTTCAGATCTGTTAAAAGTTAAGGTCAGAATAGGATTCAAGATTCTAACCGAATAATTAATCAGACACTACAAAGAAAGAAGACGACTAAAAAGAAACAGTAGCCATAATCAAAACAAACGCTGATATCGGAGGAATTTCTTCAATAAAATTACACTCCATTACGATCATCATTTAAAAACCCATATCTTCTAAATCCAACTCCAAATCGTCTTCGTATCGGCAAATAACCGCCATACACACCAATTTCAAATCTAAGAAAACCAAAATAGGATTCAAGATTATAACTGAATAATCAATCAAAGACTGCAAAGAAAGAAGCCGTCCAACAAGAAACCGTAGCCATAATCAAAACAAACTCTGATAGCCAACTGATGAAACGACAATCTCTATTAGGATCAAATTCTAGGATGACCATAGGATTCAAGATTAGCCATTGCAGTTTCTCTCACATCCTCTCCATCATAGGTTTTGAGATCTGTTAAAACCAGAATAGGATTCAAGATCAAAACCTAACAATGAATCAAAGGCTATAAAGAAAGACGGCGTCCGACAAGAAACAGTAGCCATAATCATAACAAACGCTGATATCGAAGGAATTTCTTCAATAAAATCACACTCCATTACGATCATCGTCTAAAAACCCATATCTTCTAAATCCAACTCCAAATCGTCTTCCAAAATCGGCAAATAACCGCCATAGACACCAATTTCAGACCAAATATCAAGCTATTCGTCAAAGAAACATCGAATCGTCCTCTGCTTCCTACGTCTAAACATATCAAACACCATTATAAGAAGTAGAGAGCGAAAGAGAACAAAGGAAAAGCCGTTTATAAAAGGGCAAAGGTTGGCGGTAAGGTTTGCAGGGGAAGCGTATTTATAGGATTGCATGGGACCCTTGTTTACGGCAGACGGTTAAGATTATTTCTTGAAATGAGATCGGTGCGTTTTAACGGCTGCGATCAATTGTGACTAATTGTGATGATCTGCATATGAATCTAATTAGTTAAGCTTGAAGATAACGTTTCCGCATCATAAAAGAAATTTAAATTTTAAAATTTGAATTTGAATTAAACTATGTAAGATTGTATATAATAGAGATTGAACAATTTTTAAAAATTTAAAACAAATCTAACGAAGAAGTTGAAGTTTAATGTAAGAAAGAAAATGTTAAATTAAAATTAATTAACTTATTTTATGTTATAAAAATAAGTTAGTTTACATAAATCGGTTTATTAATTAATAAACTGATTGATTTCAAATAATAAAGGTTATTAAAATAAATTGAACTAAAATATTGGTCAATTTAAATTTTTATGATTGAATAAGTTTAATAGATTCAATTTTTTATTATTAGGAATACTTTTTTTTTAATTTGAATTATTTTTAAAGATTAAAAGTTTAAACATATATTTATTTTATTAGTTTTGTCAACAATTTTTGAAAGAATTTATATTTTTATAAAATATGTGTATACATCTATTTTATAAAATATGAAAAATACAATATTAAATTATTAAATGATAAAAAAAACTACAAAAGTGTTGGAGTCTTTTAATCTTATTTTTATTTTATAAAAATATTTTGTTTAATTTAAAATATAATTAAATTCAATAAAATAAGTAAAAAAATTTCCAAACTCAATTTATCTTCATTCGATATGATGCATAATTACAAAATTTTTAAATTATTTTCTTAAAAATTTATTATTTTTCTTCTACTTTATTTTATCTTAATGTTTAATTTTAGTTTTCTTAAATTGTTAGTTTTTTTATGATCACATAATTAATCATATTTAACCTAATAAATATGTAAAAACGTTGATATCAAATTATATTTTCTTAACTCTTTTATTATTATTGGGCTTTTCTCAAATTAATTATATTTAAATCTTTTCAGATGATAGGTCACATTAAATTAACCTCAACCATTTATCATAAATGAATGAAAATATGAAGAGAGAAAAGGAGAGTAAAATATAGTTATGTTTTAAAAATTGTCTTTAATGTTAAAGTTTCACCGATGCGATAACCTTAAGATTGAATATTAAATTTTATCTTTGTTATTAGCTTAAATTAAAAATTTTGAAACATATTTAACATATATTTCGTGTATGATAAATTAAGTTTAGTTGATAGTTTTTTAAAGAATTATTATACGTTAAAAGTTTCTTCATAAAATTAAATTTTGTTTAACATAAAAATAAATGCATTGAACTATATTGGCGGTATTTACATTATTGAGATAAATGTAACATGACATAATTTACTCTTATGCCCAATGTTATAAATACCTTATTGGTACTGGTACTAAATTTAGTTATGTATGGTACTACACTCGGGGCATTATTTTGGTAATTTTTAAATTATAAAATAATACCTGAATTTTTTAAAAATCACAAAATAGTCACTTAATATATTGTGTTATGTAATTTTTAAATTTATATCATCTATGCATCCAAAATATTACAACAATAGAAATTTAAAATAAAAACATTCTATTTGTTTCAATTTAATATTACTTTTCGTGTATTCTACATATAAATAATAATCATATTTAATTAAAAATCATTTAATCATCATAAAAACATAAAATTAATGATAATACAAAGTACTTAAAATCTTAAAATTCTATCATCTAATAAATAATAAGTAAATCAAAACATTAAATAAAAAGAATACTAAGTTTCACGACTCTATAATTGTTTCAACAAGAGTTCATGATGAAAAAAAACAATCACCTAGAAGTAAAATTTGAAACAAAAAGAGTTACAGTTATATTTATATTACATATATAGCATTTAATATACATATCAAATACAAGTAGAATTAAAAAAGATAAGAAATAAAAAACTTGGAACTTCATTCAATCAAATATCAACTCAATTTGTATTGACCACAATTCTCATTTGATACAGATTCCTTATCATTGAAATGAGCCTTTTCATCATCTTTATTAAAATTCATTGCATTAAATAATATGTCAATATTTTTCCATCCAATACTGTCTTTCAACTCTCATCTATCAAACTCGGTTTTTCATAAACCTAATCCGCCAGAAGATCAATATGATCAAGACAAATTGGAAATACATAATTACTTATTTTATTAAGAGTTATACTAAACAAATAAAATAAAATTATTAAAATTACAATAATTGCATTCAACTTAATAATGATAACTTGTCTTTCTCGAAGTTTTAAATCGTATAGAATAAAGATCAAGTCTTTCAATCTTTTGTATTTCAATATATTCCTTTTCTTGGAATAGATGAATTCAAATGTATTATAATTCCTTTCACACGATGTTGCACTCACAAATTGACTCATAATTCAAATTGCAAACTTTTGTAAATTTGGAACACCAATTCCGATTTGGTCCCCCCAAGCAAATGTAAGACAATAAAAGCAACACTATAAATAAAATAAAGTGATGATTAATTTTCAACTTGTAACAAAAATGAAAAATATATACTTGAATTAAGCTTGTTTTATTGACGAATAGTGATAGACATCCTAAACTCATTAGAAGCATTCTTATAAGTCTCCATTTGTGATGTTATGAGATCTTACATCATCTTATGGGTAACAATAATTGTAATAATTAATAACATTCTCTTATTGACTTTAGCTTTCTTTACAAATTTTGGTCTGAAATAGACAATAGGATTTAAAAAATGTCTCAACTGCAAACAACAGAGAGTAAAGTTGTCTTACGCATATTTTATTAATGATTTCAAGATAAGGTATATACAAAGAAGATATATTTTAGAATGATCTTGATTGCTTCCTTCGTCCTGTCCATTACATCATAAAAATAACTCATTATTGCCTTTTCTACACTATCAATCAAACGAATTACTCTCATCAAAGGTTCATAAACTAATATTACAAATTGACACTAGAAAAAAAATTTATGATCTTCAAGTATAATTTTAGAAACTTCCCCTCTAGCATTAGACTTGGCATTCTGAGATGTGACCTATTTATCACTTATAAATATTTGTCTCAACTCCTTCTTTATCATAACAAAACACCAAAGTAATAAAAAATTAGTCTCAAATCTTGTAATAATATGACGATTCAAATTCATATCATTGGTAAAATACTTTATTATCAAATTTAGGACTTATACACAATTATAAATGAACTTAGTCACTTCTTTTGTTTCTTCACAATTTCATCAATGATAAGAAAATATTTAACATCTTGTATATTTTCCAACATCAGATCAATGTAATGTGAAACATAAGGAGTCTAATAAAAAAAATCATACCTACTTTGCAATCTTTTCCATGTTGCTTTGCAAGAATAATCATTATTTATAATAAACTGAACAATGTTTTTTGGCCTAACTGCATTTACAACTTTATCAAATATTTGAAACAGGGTATCATCATTTCTAACAAGGTCAGACACATCAATGGGCTTCAAAAACATTGTTCCTTTAGCATTATAAACTAAAAAACTAAAAATAGACTCATTTCTTGTATTTGTCTAACCATCATACATAATTGAACACTCATAAATTGCCCAAATCATTTTTCTTTGAACCAAATAACTATTTATTTTATAAATATAGATGCTTAAAAGTTTACCTCTATAGTCATCAATTGAAGTTGCTTTATATCCTAGACTGTAAAAGGAAATAACATCTATCATAGGTTGGTAATAATAAGATTGACAACATTGAATGATACACTTGAATGATAACATTATCTAGCTATTACCATGTCCACATTATGAATTACTTCTCTAGATTATAAGACACTACGGATAAATGAACTATCCATTTATCATTCAAAACTCAGTCGGTATCAATTATGAGAGACTTGCTTCCACTCGTGTTTCCCAAATTCAGCTTTGTAGCTTGTAAATAAGCTACAAGTTGCTAAGGACCATTTATCACTCGAAACTCAGTCGGGATCAATTATGAGTGACTTACATCCACTTGTGCTTCCCAAATTTAGCTTTGTAGCTTGTAAATAAGCTGCATGTAATGACCATAACTTAGTACGTTTAGTAGTTATATTTAAATATTTGTACAGTTAGATTTGTTTTAAATTGTATAAATAAGGCTTAATGTTTTGGAATGGGTTGGATTACTAATTATCTTGCTCTCTTTGAATCAATTATAAGATAGGAAAGCAATCTCGGTGTTAAACGGATTTGGTTTTTAACACCATTGCCATCATCACCTCAATCACCATGACAGGTTTTATACTCTAACCCTTGTCTTTTATTTTATTGTTATTTTCAATTGTTCTCATGTTTAGTTAATTTTTATTCCCACCTTATGTATTGTTGTTTGTTCTTCTTACTTTGAGGACAATGTATTGTTTAAGTGTGAGGAGGATTGTGTAAATTATATGGTTTTTATTTGAATATGAATTTTGCATGTTGTATGTCAATTTTTTTAGAATTGCATGCTTTGATTTATGTAAATGTGTCAATGGCTAGGACTTAACATAATCGATTTAGCTTTGAACATAGTCTTTTAGGTTGCGAAGAGTTGTTAGCTTGCGAAATTAGTGTTCTAGGTTGTTTCGGTTAAAAATGCATGTTAATTAGGATATGATGTTCATTCGTTCACTCTAGAATTTACCACATTCATTTATAATTTTAGGTCAATCGAATACATAGCACTGATAGTACACTTTCATGAAATGATTAGCTAAAGAAATGAGGTCGGCAATAATAATAATAATAATAAATGTGTTTTTATTTAATAAATAACTATTCTGCTAGCCATTTTTGAAACAAATCGGGTTATTAATAGAGCTAATAGCTATTTGAGAATGTTATGTAATTGAGTAACCGAGGGACATTCATAAAAAATGTTTATTTTTGATTCAAAATGCTACAATGACATTCCAACCAAGCCGCTTAATAAAAACATGGCCTAAATGAGTAACCGGTGGACATTCATCATAAATGTTTACCTTTGCATCAAAAGGCTAAGTTCATGTCAATTAAAAGTAGCAAAAATAAAGTGTTGATTAATAAATCCTATCAATCTTAGTGAATAGCTTGAATTTTCATAAAAATCTACTTAAGGATAGTTACAATTTTGATTGACCGAATAATTATCAATGTGTGTATGTAAGTGATAGGAGTGAATGAGTTTGACATTAAGGTCTTGATTAGTTTCTATATTTGATCCAAAATACATAGACAAAGATTTCACAAGTTAATAAGATATAACAATTTGAGGGATCGTGTTTATAGTTAAATTTATTTGGTAAAGTTTAATTTCATTGACCCATTATTGCATATGTGTGTGTTTTGTTGTTAATTATATTTGGTGTGTTTTATTTTGCTTGTTTTGTTTTTGCTTGAGGACAGACAAAATTTTAAGTGTAGGGATGTTGATAATGGTAAATTGCATAATGTGTTAGTAGGTAGTTTAGTATGTGTTTAGCTGTTAAATTGAATAATTAGTGCATCTTTATATTAGTATGTGTTATTTAGTTAGATATTTGAGTTTTGAGTGTTTTATGGGTTAGAGCATTCCATTGAGCTTAAATTTTTTGTATTTGAAGTACCTTGAGGTGATTGTTAATATTTCATATCAAATATCGAAGAACGAAGAGGATTCAAAGGAAGCCGAAGCAAGGCTTAGGTCCACAAGCCACGATCATAATAGAAGCATGGAGGCTCTGCCACGAGTATAACAGAGCAAAATCTTGGGACACAATCGTGGCACTATAGGCCATGATGTGACCTACACGGCAAACAACACAGACAGCCTCCTGAACATGACTTATCAAGAGACATTTGGGACTTTTTGGACTCAGAAAAATCCTAGGGTTTTCCTAAAATGGAAAATAATATATAAAGAAAATAGAAAGAACCCTAAAGGAGAGCTTCAACCTCCACCACTTTGAGAAAGATCCAACAAGAGAAGAAGAAGAAGAGAGAAGGGGGAGAAAGGAAGAAGGAGAAGAAGGGGCTGCAGTGCTATCATCTTCCCGATCTATTTCGACCCTTCCATGTGACTTTTCATTTCATCTTTATTGTTGTTTCATTTGAATGTGTAAGATGGATTTGATAGTGATGGATTTGGTTTTGATGATGATGTTCTAAACTTCCTTAGAGATTTGTTCTTGAATCAATGTTAATGTCATTTCTGTTGATGTTAATGCATTGAGTGTTGTAATTATTTGTTATATTTGCATGATTTGGTAACAAATTGAGAGAGTGAACCGATAGCAAAATGATTAGATTAGGTAATGAGAGTTAAACAATTAATAGATCACAAAATAATCAAATTGGGAATTTATACAAAGTGAGATCTCGTGTGAGATCCGATTGTCTATTAGAGAGTTTAAAATCTGATTAGATTTGTGAGTTTTTTGTTAATTGAGAGATTGCAAATTTTATAATTCAATTAAGGGTTATGATTTAGGGTTTAATGATTATAACTCGAGAGAGAGTAATCTACCCTTTAGAAGTCTAAGACCGATATTGTGTTAACTTAAAAGTAATCATGTTAGCATTTGATGATAGAATAAATCTTCCTTCTCATCTTCGACTAATATTCCTTATGTGATTTCCATTGTTAATTTAGTGGTGCTCATTTTGACTCTTTGTGTGTTAATATTATATTTTAATTCCAATCAATCATCTTCACTTGTATATTTTTCTGTGTAGTTTTTTATTTTCTTTTTAATAATTCTTTAGGCCTTAGATAAATTAGGATTAGATTAGTTCAACAACATCCACGAGGGATCAACACCTCATATACTACACCTACAACCTGTGCGTTTGTAGTATTTTGAGCGTTTTAAATATATTAAAACTTTCCTCAATAGTCTATCTAAAAAATAAGACCAAATTAGGATTGTTGAAGGAAATAAGCTTTAAAACGACTCTCATTAATGGCTCATTATCCTGCATTATGCTAATAGTATCAACAAGAACATCATTAGAGACATACACGTTGTCTCTAAATAAGTTATTACATTAGTTCCCTTTAAGGATGAAGTCTTAGCTAGATAAGCTCTGTCAACATTTTCTTCTATTTCATCATCCTTCGTTGATCTTCTTTGGCTCCACAAATTGAAGAGTTTTACGTAATTATAGAAAGGTTATTATTTTTATAAATCTTTAGAATCTTCATGTGAGCAAATTTTTAGCTCATACTTTTTAGGAAGAGTCACGAGAAGCTTGTCTACTGCTTGTTGAATTTGAATAGGAAATTCTTCACCAAATAATTTGATTTAATTGGCAGTAGATATGAGCTTGCTTCTATATTCCTTGATACCTTTAAAATTTTCATCTTTAGCATCTCAAATTCTTTTTTGAGATTCAAAATTTGCATCAATCTTTATTGATTGTTTTCAAACTCTTCCTTAAGCTTCTCTTATACTTCTTTAGGTGATTCACAAGCCATTATGGTTGTAAAAATTTCCCCCGACACTGTCGAATGTATACAAGAGATCATTTCTAGTTTCCTTGTCATTTCTTTGTCAAACTTTTTGATTTGATTTAATGTGGGATATTCTTGAAGTGGGTGGGACTAATATCACTATAAACAACCTCCCACAAACTCATAGACTTTTAAATAAGATTTTATTTTAATGGTCCATAAGTGATAATTCACTCCATTAAAAATAATGATAAGAAGAGAAAATTATTAACATAAAACTCAATAATAAACACTACTTCCCACAACTTCTAAAAAGTAGGAGACAACTAAATAGTAGTTTGCAACACTTTAATTAACTTGGAAATTGTCATAACAAATTGGGATTGTGTTATTTTTCATAATTTTTATTAGTTTGCCTAGGTAAATTATATATATATATATATATTATTTGCTAATGGACTATGATTAAAAGGTCTATTATTTCAACACGATTAAATGTAATAGTAAATTAATTTTAGGTAAAATTGAACATTTAGAAAATTATTATTTTAAATAATTTTAATCAATATTATATAATTATAATTGTAATTTACCGTAATTTTTAAATGAACTCTTTTATTGGTGCCATCCAAAATATGATAGGATTCTTCGTCGAGAGATATAACTTACTTGTGTAAAAAATTGATTTTTCTTTAATTTTGCAAAAAAATAGAGCATATTCTTTGTTGCCCTTTATTTAGGGACCATTTGACTTTACTTATATTTTTATATGTTTCAGTTATAGTTTTTAATTTTTATTTCTCGTTTTTAGTTTCTATTTTTCAAATAAAATAAAAACATAATTGGTTGTTAATGTCTAAATTATAGCTTTATTACTAATAATAATTGCATATTATATAAAACTTAAGTTTAAATAATTTTAAAAATAAATAAAATAATTTATTTTGATCTCTTATGTATTATTTATTGATAAATTACAGATAAAAATTATAATATAAGAACTAAATTTTTATTTATAATCTAATATTTATTTGCGATTCTTAAAAAATTATTTGAAATTTATATTCTGAATATATTTTAAATTTAAATTATATTATTAAATTTATTAAATTCAAATTACATTAATTTTAAATTTAATATCTAATCCAATTATAAAATTAAATTAATAATTAAATATGTAATATTAAATTAAATTATTCATAATTTTTATTTGTAATTTTAGGTAATATTAGATCATTCATAGGCCATTATGCTTGTAAAAATTAATTGATTGCAAGAGGATTGTTTATTAATACAAATTAATTAATTTAATCCTTATTTCATTTATTAGACTCCATTGTAAAGGTTTACAATTTTAAAAATTTATAGATGAATTTGAGCTAAACAAAGAAAGTCAACAAATTTATAGGTTAAAGCTCGATTATAACAACTTTTGTACATTGGAATTTTAGAATTAATAACTAATTTAATTTAAAAAAACAACATATATACCCACTCATCATATTTCAATAATTAATTGAAATAATTTTCGTTTATATTTTTATAATGATTGATAAATAATTCAAGTTCATACATTTTTTTTGAAATAATATTGAGATAATGTTACATATAAAATTCATACACAAGTAAATTATTTCATATAAGGATAACTAAATTTTAACCTTTTAAACTCAATCCTAACTTGAAATCCAATCATTCCATACCTAATCTACTAACTTTCATTCAAAATGAAGCCAAATTAGCAAAACTCTACATAATACCCTTCAAACCAACCCTTTAAATAACTCGAAATCTGATCATTCTGTACCTACGCTATTAATTTTGAATTAAAATGCTATGGATCAAAATGAGGTCAACAATAAGGAATCCTATTCACTGCTTGTTTAACTTTGAAATGAACTCAAAGTACCACATTTAATTTGAAACTTTTAGAAGTTCCCAAGTTCAACTCAACTTATATTGAGAACTAATAGAACCAACTCAATAGATCTGAAAGCAATCC
>JANZLD010000006.1:2890079-2900956 GCA_026413575.1 Erythroxylum carthagenense | reverse complement strand
TGATAATAAAATGTTTAAAATTTTAATTTTAGCCTGAACTTTAAAAAGTAGAAATAAAATGCTCAATTCTAATATAATGTTAATGTTTTCGTTAATTTGCTGACGTGACTTGTCACGTATTCTAGAAACCCTAATTATTAATGCATTTCTTTCAAAACTAACACAACAAATGAAGATTAATAAAATGAAGTCATTTAACCACATAATTAAAACGACATTATTTTTTAAAAATGACTTTAATTAAATTACGCAGTTGACGACTTCACACTTTCATTTCAGTTTTTTCTTCATTTTCAATTATTCTTTCAATGCACTCACCTTTAAGAGCTTGTTGGTGCAGTACGCTGTACTGTGATAATAGTTTGGAATGTGAGAAGAACAAATAGAAAACAAAGAGTTGAGGGCGTTGAGAGAACAAGCAGAGAACGAAGGGTTGAAGCTGCACAAATTGATTTAAGGATTTCATTTTTAACAATAGCATCGTTTTATTAATCATTATTTGTTGTATTAATTTTAGCTGATGTGTATTAATAATTAAGATTTCTAAAACATGCAGTAAGTCATATCAACAAACTTAATGTAGGCATTAGACATCGAGCTATAATTGGAAAAAACAAATTAAAGTTTGAATATTTTATTATCACTTTTTTAAGTTTAGGTTAAAATTGAAAAAAATTAAAATTTGACTATTTTATTGTCACTTTTTAAAATTCGAACTATAATTATAAAATTAAACAAAGTTTGAAATTTTAATTAATTCTAAAAATAAAAATCAGAACAAAAATTGATTTCCAATTAAATTTAACTATTTTATATCCAATATTATTTCCCATGAATTATTTATTAATGTAATTAATAATATATTAACATAATTAAAAATTAATTTACTAAATATTTATGTTTAAGTTGTGAAAGTAAATTTATCAATAAAATTTTAAAAATATAAAAATGTCACTTTAATAACATCGTAATATTTAATTGATGAAAGTTTATTTTCGTTAAATTCATTTATTTATTAAACTTTTATATTAATTGTTGAACCTAAATATTTTTTAAAAATTAAAGTTTAAATTATATTATAATAAAATATTTAAATTGTAATTTTGCCCTATAAATAATTAGATATAGGAATTTACAGTCCGTTTCTCACAATGGTCGTCGACTTTCAAAAGCTTTTCTCAACGTGCCAGTGCTAATGTAATTACAAATAATAAGAGCATTGCGTTTCTTACACTAACATGTTCTGTTCCCAAATCTCTTCCTTATATGCTCCGCTTCTCTCCGGTACCCTCCTCCTCATGCCTCCTCCGTGGCAAATCCCTCCACTGGAAGCCCCGCCATGAAACCAAGCTGCCCCAATCCGAACTTCTCCACCGCATCTCCCGACTCCTCGTACTAGGTCGTTACGATGCTCTCAACAACCTCACATTCGACTTCTCCGATGATCTTCTCGATTCGGTTCTCTGTAAACACAAGCTCAATCCCACAGCCTGCTTGAATTTCTTCAAATTGGCTTCCAAACAGTCGAAATTTCGACCCAACTTCAAGTCCTATTGTAAGCTCGTTCATGCACTGTCTCGAGCTCGAATGTACGATGAGACTAGATCGTACTTGACCGAGGTGGTTGTTCTTTGTAAGAATAATAATAATGTGAATTCTTCCATTCATGTATGGGAGGAACTGGTTAGGGTTTATAAGGATTACAAGTTCTCTTCTGTTGTTTTTGATATGATATTGAAGGTTTATGCAGAGAATCGGATGCTAGAGAGTGCACTCCATGTGTTTGATAATATGGGTAAATGTGCTGGTCGTCTGCCGAGCTTGCGATCTTGTAATTGTTTGTTGAGTAATTTGGTGAAAAGCGGTCAAAGCTACACTGCATTGCTTGTTTATGACCAAATGAAGAGGTTAGACATTGTGCCTGATGTGTTTACTTGCTCGATTATGATTAACGCCTATTGTAACGAGGGAATGGTCAACAGAGCTGTGGAATTTGTTAACGAAATGGAGAATTTTGGTTTTGAGTTGAATGTTGTGGCTTACAATAGCTTGATCGATGGGCATATTAGTGTGGCTGATATGGAAGGAGCCAAAGGGGTGTTGAGTTCTATGAATGACAGGGGCATTTTGAGAAATGAGGTTACGTTCACGTTGTTCATCAAGGGTTATTGCAAAGTGAGCAAGTTGGAGGAAGCAGAGATGGTTTTCCAAGAAATGAAGAAAGAGGAAGGGATTATTGTGGATGAATATGCTTACGGTGTGTTAATAGATGGATACTGCCGAGTAGGTAAAATGGAGGAGGCTATTAGGATTCGGGATGAGATGTCAACCGTAGGCTTGAAGATGAATATATTTATTTGCAACTCTTTGATTAATGGGTATTGCAAAAAGGGCCAAGTTTTTGAGGCAGAAGGGTTATTAGTGCATATGGTGGCATGGAATGTGAAGCCAGATTCTTATAGTTATAGCACCCTTGTGGATGGTTACTGCAGGGAAGGTCTCACCGCTAGAGCTTTCAGTGTTTGCGATGCAATGATCCGTAATGGAATTGATATAAGTGTAGTAACTTATAATACTCTTCTCAAGGGGTTTTGTCGAGTTGGTGCATTTGTGGATGCTTTACGTCTTTGGCATTTGATGCTGAAGAGAGGCGTGGCTCCGAATGAGGTTTCCTATTGTACTTTACTTGATGGGCTTTTTAAGATGGGAGATTTTTCTGGGGCTTCAACCCTTTGGAAAGAAATTTTAGCTAGGGGTTTTACCAAAAGTATCTATGCATTTAATACAATGATTAATGGACTATGTAAGATGGGGAAAATGACAGAAGCAGAGGAGACCTTTAATAGGATGAAGGATTTAGGTTGTGAACCAGATGAAATAACATATAGAACCCTTTGTGATGGGTATTGCAGGGTTGGTAATCTTGAAGAAGCTTTCAAAGTAAAAGAGGAAATGGAAAATGTTGCTATTCTTCCTTCAATTGAACTGTATAATTCTCTTCTTGTTGGACTATTCAAGTGCAGGAAAATAAATGGAGTAAAGGATCTTCTTGATGCAATGTATGCCAGGGGATTAGGCCCAAATATAGTTACATATGGAGCCATTATTTCTGGCTTCTGCAACGAAGGGAGGCTGGATAAAGCTTTTAGTGCATATTTTGAGATGATTGAAAGAGGGTTTACTCCCAATGTAATTATATGCAGTAAAATTGTGAGTAGCCTTTATCGACTCGGTAAGTTAGATGAAGCAAATATGCTACTGCAGAAATTTGCGAGTTTGGATCCTGTCTTAGATCATGGATTGTTTGACAGATGTCACAAAGATGACACTAGATGTCCAGATGTTCTGAAAATTGCAGATACCCTTGATAAAAGTGCTGAAAGTCTTTCTCTTCCCAATAAATTTGTGTACAATATAGCCATAAATGGGCTTTGCAAGTCTGGGAAGGTTGATGAAGCAAGAAAGCTATTCTCAAGGTTGATGCTTAGAGGATTTGTTCCAGATATGTTCTCATATTGTACCCTGATACATGGCTATTCAGCTGCTGGCAATGTGAATGAAGCTTTCAACATACGGGATGAGATGATTAAAAGAGGTATTGAGCCAAATATAACTACTTACAATGCGCTTATCAACGGCCTATGTAAATCAGGCAATCTGGATCGAGCAGAGAGGCTTTTCAATAAGCTTCGCTTGAAGGGATTAACCCCCAATGTTGTGACTTATAATATTTTGGTTGATGGATATTGTAAAAGTGGTAAAGTTGGAGAGGCATCGGAGTTGAGAGACAAAATGCTAAAAGAAGGAATTCCCCCTTCCTTTGTTACGTTCTCTGCCTTGATTTATGGTTTTCACAAGCATGGAGACATGGAAAAAACTGCGGAACTTTTGGCTGAGATGAGAAAGTTTTGTGCAGACAATAATCTGGAAAAGTTCTCCAAGTTAATTGAGGGTAATATCAAATGTGGGGACACAAACAATCTCTCAGGGATTCATGGTGGGGTACATAGTGCTTTTCACTCTACTGATGCTAACACTCATCAAGAAAGGGATTTACCAGAGCTTTCAATTAGTGAGGAAATGATAGATGCATATATGATGTCCGAGGCTTTATGTTGATGCATCCTTGTGAGCAAAGGCTTGTTGACAAGATTGTACCATTTGACGTAGTATTTCCTTTAGGCCATGTCCTAGAGGAACACAGGTCATGTGCCTTGCAAATGAAAATAGTTTTTCTTCCCATTTGATTAACCTTGGTTTGTAACTATGGGGTTGCTTGCAGGAAGTGGACTTGCAATCTCTTCTTGCTTTTTCAGTGAAAAGAGGCCAACTATGTGGTAATCTCTGAAAGCAAGAATAAAGAAGTTCATACTTCGTAAATAGTGGGTATCAAATTCTGAGGCTGAGGGCTGTTCTTATCTGTCGCAAAGCAACTTAGGGATACTACTTAGCCTTCAAATGCTTATTAAGATCTGATGGAAACCCAGGCTGTTTTTGTGGAGTCCTCCCAGAAAACTGGATTATATTGTCTCAGGAACTCATATGTCGCCGGTTTTAAGCTCCTTCCTGTGTTTAGTGTGCAACGTGAGAACTCTCTCCTCATTTGCATCTCCTTGAAATGAAAGGTAAAAGGACTGGAAAACTTATTTTGCCTTTGAATTTTCCAAAGATTTATTTTTAACTTATGATTGATGGGTTGCAGGATTTCTGAGGATGTCATTGATGATTGATCCTTAATCAAAGAAACAGAATGGACTCTCTACGCGGATGTAATCAAAAGTGCCAAAGAAAGAACTAGGTTCTTTGTATTCTCTTTGGGATAAATGAGAAAAACTCTGGTTAAACATTATGCATTTTAGCATCTATTGACCGGAGATATATCACAAGTAATTGCTTTGGTAATGCTCCTGATTCGTTCTTTCGTTGTTTGAATCTTATCTTCATCTTCTTCCATGCGTGACAGGGAACCCCAAATCATTTCACACTTTCATTCCACAACTTTCTGAGATTGGGAAGGCTAGATGTTAAAACCATATTAGCTGGTGCCTAGTCACCCGAAGAGCACTTAGTTGTCACTGGTACCAAAGGACCACGGTCGATGGGGTATGAATACTGACTGGCTAGTTCTTCCAATAACTCGGAATTATTTTAGATAAGAAAAAGTAAGAGCAGTTTTATTGGAAGCTGACATGTCTCGACTTAATGATTCTGTTGGTACATGATGAGTTTGAATGCACGAAGACTCAGTATCAGTGAGCATTTAATGCAAGAGATTGTGAATTTGAAAACAGAGCCTAGCAAAGATGACCGCTTGTAATTGAGCACTGTGGTTGATGTTTTCTGCCATTTAGAAGGTCTTAAATATTCCATCAGCCCTGTTATGAAGTTGCTTTCTTCATTTTGGACATCAGATGGATAGCTTATTGGACCAGAGCTCCGATTTTTCTGTACCGACTGTTTGGCTGGATCTACTATTGATGGGACTTTTGTCACAATTTCACAGTTATATGATACGATCAATGCATAATTTCGGCGTGCTTGTTGCCTTGCCCCGGTGAAATGGACCAAAGAGGGATAATCATGTCGGTTGTTGGGACACCCCTTAGATATTTTATTTTAAAACGGGGGTAAACATATTAGGAAGAGTACATTGAAAACTTTAAGATATTTAACAGTAAATTGAAAATTTTAAAAATAGAGATTTTTTAATATGTAATTTCTTTTATAAATATTGAAAAAAGATAAATGGATTGAATTAGGAAATTGTAATACTAACTTTGTACCTTTTATGTATATAATTATATGAATACTACAAAGAGTGTTGGATTTAAATTATTAAGCCTTTTGTCAGGTATTGCAACAATTATATGGTGAACTTTTAGTATATGATGTTTGTATTCATTATTGCAATAAATTTAACTTTATTAATTAGTCTTTTATTTAATATTTATATATGTGGATACTCTGGTGGATGTGTAGCATTATCAGAAGAGATAAAGTTCAAAATTGCATGGTACGAGACAAACTATAGGTGGCTACTATTAATGATTAGTAGCGAAAAATGAGGCTTAGGTGGTTTAGGCATATTAAAAGAAAGCACCCTAATGCCCTTGTGTAAGGTTGCGAGAAAATAACTCTTCAAGATTGCAAGATGAAAAGAAGGTCCAAAAAAAAAATTAAAGAGAAGTGATAAAAAATGATATAAAACGGTTAGATTTTACCGAAGACTTGGCCAATAATAGAAAACTCTGACGTAATAAGATATAGGTAAAAAATATCCTTTATAGTGGGCCGATGCAGTCGTGCCGATTCTACGAAGTCGTATACTATAGATATTGTGCATCATTTCAACCTCTTAGGAAGTCTCACCCAATTGTCTAGTCTATCTCCTTCAAGTTGCTAGTCGAGGTCATTATGTCCTATGACTTGGCTTTCCAGCTCTACTTTACCCATCTTTTAACAGTGAAGTAGTTTGCTGCAAAGCCATAGTGTCTTAAAGAAAACCACATTGTTAACTTATAGTGGCAAATTAGCCTACATTTATTAGGACGCAACAGCGGCCGATTGTCCATTTGGGGACATCCAATAGCATTGAAATTGTATAAAGCAGATTCACATGGCTTCTACATAAGGATGCCAAGCACAACTCGAGACATGGTTAGCAGACTTCACCAGCATATCAGGTATATCTAGCTAGCTATTTTCTTAATCACTTTATCTTCAAATTTTTCTAATTATTTATCTTTTTTATGTGTATTTTATTTCTTTTTAAACTCTTCGTGTTACATTTGTATGTAAATTTATCGAAAATAGTCTGTCTATTTTATAAGAATAAGGCTATTAGACCTTCTTAGACCCCACATTAGTGCAGGATTTAACTAGGTGTGATGATGATGATAAGTTAATAACAACTAAAATTTATAACTCGCAAATGAATTTTAAAAAATTCTAATCTTTTATTTAAAGATCGACTCTTGAATTATCTTCTATTGGTCGTTATCTTCTATTTGTAAAATTGTTGGCATAAATAATTTTGTCTTGATTGCAAATATCTTAATTTTTTAGCTTTCAACTATACTATTTAAAACATATTATTTACTATTTAGAATGAATTGAATTTTAAAATTGTATTATACCA
This sequence comes from Erythroxylum carthagenense, assembly GCA_026413575.1. NCBI lineage: Eukaryota > Viridiplantae > Streptophyta > Magnoliopsida > Malpighiales > Erythroxylaceae > Erythroxylum > Erythroxylum carthagenense. The sequence continues at coordinate 2,893,818 of JANZLD010000006.1, read as the reverse complement.
AATTTTTAATTAATATAAAACAAAAAATTTTATTTACAATACATTTGTAGAAATTCAAATTTCAAAATCTTTTGACATATAATATTCAAATCTCCAACCGGACCATGTGCAGCCTTGTCTTTGTTTTGTGGCCAAGGGATAGTTTCTTTTTTTAAAGATAAGTGATTTGTAACGAAATTTTATTGTAAATTTAGGATGAAATATAAAATGATAAATATGTAATACTTAATATATCCTTAATAATTTTTTATAATACCAATTATATCATCAATCCTAATAACAACCGTAATTAACATATGTTTTGTTATATCGAGTATAGAATAGTCATTCAATATTATTATACATATATTACCTTTCATTCCATTCATCTTCCAAACAACATTTCACTGTATTACATTATGAACTATTTCATCCCTCTCAAATAATAACTTTCTAATATTACATCCATTTTATATTCCATTCAATTCCATTAAAAATATTACGTCCAACCAAACATAGCCTACACAACCAAGGAAGAGCTTTGTTCTTTTAATATTTTATAAGTTTTTAATCTTTTTTATACAACAAACTTTTATAATTTTATTTTGAATTAATAAGCTAAATTAATTCACATCAATAACAATTTGTAGAATTTTTATATAAGAGAGTTCTTACCATCTTTATTATTTGCATTAACAAAACATCTGCTTTCTTGATAACAAGCTCTAGTAGTAGGAATGATGAGAGTGACACTTGAGTAATTAACATTAAAAAGACCTTAAAGTGGTAAAAAGAATTGGGAAAGGGTGGTTATAATTGCTCCCATAGCAAGACTTAAAAATTGGGGTTAGAAAAGTTTTCTTGGTTACGTCTAGTCTAAAATTAACAAACCTAATTTGAGTTTAATAGTCATTTTTATTGCAGTAATTGATTGAAGATATATAAATAACATCTAACATGTGTAGAAAATCACAAGATTTTAAATTGTAAATTATGTATTAAATTGTGAGTCAAGCTGTTATAATCAAAGAAAAAATTAAAAACAGAGATTGGCGAGAAAAGATTTTTAGAGATAAATTTTTGCAAGGGCAAAATTTGAAATCATAAACCATTCAAAAGATGAAAACAATACAGATTTGTCTGATTCTTTAAACAAAGAGCTTCTTATACAAAAAAAGATACATCATTGTTTTATTTGTGGTATAGTCCTCGTTTAGAACAGTGTAAGTTAAAGACAACAATATCTTAACAATATGTTAACCTAGAAATTTCAAAAGAAATCATCTCTCTTTGGAGGGGCGAGAATCAAAATCATCTTTATGTCAGAGCTATTCAACTTATTCTTACTCTCCATGAAAAAAAAAAAGAAATTTCAACTACTCCCTAAGCTTCAATCATATTTTCTTCAGAACCTTGGTTTGCTTTTTAGCCATTACCATTATACTAAGATTTGATTGTTATCTTTCTTTATTATTTTTCGTTATTATCTTTTTAGGCTATTAAATATAACTCCGGGTTTGTTTTCTTTACATATTGCCTGACCCTCACCACTACTAGTATAAGTACCACCAATCATACTTCCTTCATAACCTTGGTTTATTTGTAATTACCCATTTTAAATAATTTTTTATAATGAACAGTTCGAATAAGATGAGGATGAATGTATTAATGTTATTATCTTAATTAATCTTATTGTAAATATCTACTGATTTCCTCGATTATCTCCATTAGCCTTATATAGAACCAACGACTCCAAATCCTTTATGCTTCTCCTCAATTCATGTATAGCCTAACGATAACCTCGTTAACCTTGTTGTAACCCTTGCTCTTTTTAAGGTTTCGAGTAATACAGTAAAAGATAGCTTCCATTCTATATTTTACTTTCTTCACATGATATCAGAGCATAACCATGTTGGAAGGGAATAGCGATAGCGATAGGGATAGCACACATTTAACAACGTCAACCAGAAGAGATGTCCCTATTGACATGGATTTTCCTTATTTTCTAAATCCATCTGACAACCCTGGAACTATGTTTGTGACATGTGTTCTGAATGGGGATAACTATCCTACATGGAGGAAGGCTATGCGAAGCGCCCTCCGTGCTAAAAACAAAACATCATTCATAGATGGCACATTTAGCAAACCAGATCCAACATCCCCATCAATATTCTTCTTGGACGAAATGCAATTCCATAGTGATATCATGGATTTTCAATGCCATCTCACGTGACCTTCATGACAGCGTGGCTTATGCAGATACGACACAAGAACTATGGCTAGATTTTGAAGAGTGCTTCTCACAAGAGAACGCAATAAGGGTCCACCAACTAAAAAAGGACATATATTTGCTCCAGGAGGATAACAAATCTATTATATCATACTGCACCAAATTCAAAGCCTTGTGTAACGAACTTCAGATGTTTGAAAAGGTCCTAAGATGTAGCTGTGGTGTGGGAAAGGAGTTTGCTACTGTAAGGGAGCAAGAAAAAGTCCATCAATTTTTTCTCAAACTTAACGATGAGTTCAAAACGGTACGCTTACAGATTTTAAATTATGAAATTCTTCCATCTCTTAGCAGGGTCTATGCGATGGTAATCCACGAAGAGAAACAACATGGAATAATCGGAGCACGAGCCCCATAAGGGCAAGCAACAGCTCTTGCCTCCAAGGTTGATCCTAATAGTGTAAATGGCCTTAATCGAACTCAAAAACGGTGTGATCATTACAATAACACAGGACATACAAAGGTCGAATGCTTTCAATTAATTGGGTATCCTCCCAATTGGAAACAAAAACATAAAATTGATCAAAACAACAGCAGGTTCACCTCAGGAAATCGAATCTATCTACCAGTGTGAGCCATGACAATTCTTCCACTTCAAAGCCTAGTCCTTCCTTCGCCCATGTTGCTGCTATTTCGACCAACAACAATGATTCTTCACCAATCTCAGGCCTTTCTATGAGTCAACACACTCAATTGATGCAAATCCTTGATGGCAATTTATTGAACTCGGCCAATTATACTGATAAGCAATATTCTGATTCTAATATATTGATAATAGACAGCGGTGCATCTGATCATATGGTTGGATCAAAAGCCTTGTTGGATAATACAAATCATATTCCACATCAAACCACTGTCAGCATACCAAATGGTAATATCCTACCTATTACTCATGTTGTTCAAATTAATTTATCATTCGATATTCAACTTTCCAATGTTCTTTGTATCAGATTTTTAATGTAATTTGTTGTTTATAGGAAAACTCAGTAAAGACCTTGATTGTGCAGTTATTTTTGTTGCTGATTTTCGTATTTTTTAGAACCTCAAAACGAGGAAGCTGATTGACTCGGGTAAATTACAAGACGGTGTTTACAAGTGCGCCTTTCATAAGCACACTGCTACTTTTTCCTCCTCATACTTCAAGCACCAATCTTTGTCATCAATGCCTAGGACATGCATTATTACCTAAGATTGGTGCTTGACCTAAAAGGCAACGACAAGTATCAACCAAATTACAAGGATTTTCTTATGATATTCCAACCTCTTTAGATCTAACTCCTTTTGCCAATTCAAGTATTGCTAATCCCCTTTCTTCTGTAATTTCTTATGCATGTTTTCTCCATCACATCATGCTTTTTTAGTGGCTATCTCCTCCACAAATGAGTGAATACATTTTTTTCTTCTGTAATTTCTTATGCATGTTTTCTCCATCACATCATGCTTTTTTAGTGGCTATCTCCTCCACAAATGAGT
>JANZLD010000006.1:2850063-2861418 GCA_026413575.1 Erythroxylum carthagenense | reverse complement strand
TTGACATCTAATTAATCGGGATTTGTATAAATTAATTTCAATTATGCTAGTCCACAATAATGATAAAATTCTATCATAGACTGCTTTAGTTGTTAAGCCAACACTGAGCTCGAATTGTTAAGCTTATCAATGTCGTTGATACGATTGCTGACGGCCTCATTGCATGCCATCGTCGTCTTAAAATAATATTATAAGAGTAAATAATATTTTTAAAGACAAGAGAATTAAAATAAATAACGAAATCATTGGATGAAGAAATAGAAACTAAAAAGAAAGGAAGTAGTTAGTCGTCATTGAACTCACCTTAAAGACAAGATGGATGGTTCAATTGTCGTCATCATCCAGTTTGGTTGGAACCATATTGACGAAAACATTTACCTGATGTCTTTGCGTGTGTTAGGTTTGATGACGACGCTTGCATAAGCTTATGTCTTTTGCTGGAATCGAACGAAGGCTACTTTGGGTTGGTTGAACTGAAAGTTGAAACCCGTCTGATTCACCGACCGACAACACCTCTTTTTTATTTGTTTTGTTACAAAGGGGGGCAAAAAAAACTAATCAAAAAACTAATATCTTATTAGCACAGTATTTTACGGTACAAAACTCCTTGCTTGTTATAATAAATGAGCTCTACAACGACTGGATAGAACTGTGAGAGAGGTCAATCTATCGACACACTAATTTCCTTCGCAATATACATGCTGGAATTGTACCTTCTAATTTCAGCGGATTAAACCACTGGTGCTTACTGCCAAAAAATTATCTTCAGACGAAACTATATCAAAAGAAAAAAGAATGTTAATCACCTCTAGTGAATTTAATTCTACGGCAATTCGTTTATATCCAAGAGTTCATGCCAGTATAAATCCCGAGTGTACTTTCTTAAGTTCATCAGCTAAAGGGGAGCCTCTTCTAATATGCTGTAAAAATCTACCGTATCACTGACCTTAACAATTCTTAAATAATCCTCCAGTTGTAACAATGTTGAGTTCTTGTTTAACCGCTCCATCTGTATTTAACTTGATCTAATCCTCCAGAGATTTGGTCCAATGTTTTGTTACGTTTTCAACATCATAAAAAAACTAAATAAACGCAAAAAAAAGGCATTTTCGGTTCTTGTTATGCTACAGTAGTGACAGTTGACCGGACGTTAATCTCTTGCTTGAGACCTTAGTAATCCAAATCCCTTTACTACTATATTAAGGACCTACAAGAAAAAGAGAGAGTACTCTGTTTTTATACATTCCTCTGTATAAGTTATCGTATTGCAATTTTAAGATATATAGATAATTAAGAATGTTAACTCAGTTATACCAAATTACGGTAATGATTGGCATTACGGTATGCATGCCGTTTTGCAATTCCTTGCACTTAAAAGGTAGAATCTTCCACTCTAAATTTGTGAGGGAGTTAAATTATAATTTAATTTCACTTAGTTTATCAGAAAGGTGGTTTATTATTCAGTGCGTACAAAGAATCACCACATTGAATAAACTCTCACATTATCACTGTTGAGACTTAAATATGAAATCTTACACTCAACTTTCTTTCTGATAATCAGTTGAACTATTCGAGCTGACTAACAAAATCTAACGATTGCAGTTTTTTAATTCCTAAAATAAAAAAGACGAAGAGCTAACAAAATCTTGTTCAATCATTTTAGGTGTTCCTCCCCAATCCAATAGGATTGACTAGCAATTTGAGTTGAAGAAGAGGAGAAACCAAAATTGGTAATGGAAATATACGAACTTAAGGAGTGAATCTAGTGTGACATTGGGGAGTTGTGGAAGCACGTGCAAGTTTAACCACCATAGGAAGTGCGAAAGTGGGAAGTTGTGAGGTGATGTCTGCCACGTGAGGACTCACCATTTCTTAACCTGTTTCGATCAATATTCACAATGCCATTCCTTTCTTCATTAATTCGTACCCTGGAGTGACATGTGAGTTGATACCATTTTCTGCAATGATCCAGCAACCCTTCCGCTATGTTCCTGTGTTGCATCCAATTTCTTAACCCTCCTCAAGACCCGTTAACCTTGGCAGAGGAATCTTTTCCTTGGTTTGTCTTCCATTTCCCATGTTAGTACACAACGTTTCAAACACAAACTCTTGAAATTACATGGGGACGTGTAGAGTGAAACTAACACAAAGGGAAAAATGCATGGGAGATTGTAATATCAACTTTTGCTTTGTAATATAATCACGCAAAGGTTGCTCCAAACTTGCATGGTTGTTCTAAATTTATCTATAATTAGTCATGAAAAGGAAGGGCCACTTAATAAGTTGCTTAAACATGATGAAATACTCATATCTAGTAAGATAATAATTACTGTCAGATGCTTAGAAAGACATCTCTGAATCTTGTAACGATCATGAAAAGATAGGACATTTAGTATATATGTAGATCCAAAGTTCAAAACCTTTCTATAAGTTACTTCAGAGTCATAACAACAACTACCAACCTAACCATCCTATTGTCTTCTTTATTCTCAGTTCCGAAGTTCCACTCTCTTCCTTTCATCTCCTTCCGGCCTGATCCAACAACCAAAAGACCAATAATGGCGGTTAGCTCCTGGTGTTATCTTCTTATGCTTCTATTCTCTATAGGTACTTACCAATATTCATGCACAATTGCATGCAGTTTCGGTCTCCAGATTTCTAGGATAAAACAGGCAATTCCTGAAGGATAATGTTGGAGTTTCAGTTGTTCTCATCGTTCCATAAGTATCTGATACTTCCGTTTCGCAGATTGTTATTTATATTTTTCGAATATGGAAATATTAGTGGCATCAACTTCTTCATTTGTTCTCCGAAATTTGATAAGCTAATTGTTTTCAACTCAAAACACTCACAGGAAACACAGTTAACGCAACGGTCTTCACTCTCCAAAACCTCTGCACCTACACAATATGGCCTGGAACCCTCTCCGGCAACAACGCCGCCACTCTAGGCGACGGTGGTTTTGCATTGCCACCGCAGTCTTCCGTCCAATTCCCAGCACCACCAGGTTGGTCCGGCAGGTTCTGGGCACGAACCGGTTGCACATTCGACGACTCCGGCTCCGGCAAATGCATCACGGGAGATTGCGGCGGCACCCTAAAGTGCATCGGCGGCGGCACTCCTCCGGTGACCTTAGCAGAGTTTACTATCGCCACAAACCCTAACGACAAAGACTTTTACGACGTGAGTCTCGTAGACGGTTACAACGTTGGCTTAGGTGTGAAGGCAGTAGGTGGCAACGGTAACTGTCAATACGCGGGTTGTGTCGCGGATCTTAACGGTAACTGTCCCGAAGAGTTACGGGTCACGGATTTGGGTTCGGTTGTTGCTTGTAAGAGCGCTTGTGCGGCGTTTAATGCTCCGGAGTTTTGTTGTACCGGAGCCCATGCGACTCCGGATACTTGTTCGCCGTCGCAGTACTCGGCGATGTTCAAGAATGCGTGCCCGACGGCGTATAGTTATGCTTACGATGATGCTTCCAGTACTTGTACTTGTTCCGGGTCGGATTATTCGATAACGTTTTGTCCTACCGGGTCCGGATGACTTGCTAACGTCAATGTTCTTCTTTTTTGATTGCTGACTTATTCCTTCGAAGTGAATGATATTTTCAATTCAAAAGGTTCGTATTTTCTCGCAATCATGCATTTTCTGTCTCACCAAACAAAAATCCAAGGAAGGGCAGACTTCAGTTTTCCCAGAATTTAGACTTTCTATGAAATGCTAACATTCATATCAACAGCAAATATCATATTGATCCTGCAACTTATGTAACTACGTTCGTATCAACTGGAATTGTCATTCATGACTTGCATAACAGTGTAAAGTTAACAGAATTAATAGAAAAGCTTTATATAAAAGAACAAGAAAAACTTGAAGATTCTGAATTCTGATACTTTCAAGGCCTTCGGCCGAATGTTTGATCACTTCACTAGTCAACAAGCTTTCTTCCTTTTTTGTTTCCTACGGTCCACTGTTCTTTTCAACTTCCTTTTAAAGCATACATTTCCAAATTTTCTCTACATGTGGCTTTCATCTTTTAAAGCCAAATCTCACCCCAATTCTCTTAAATGGACATTTGGGATGAGCACCAGGAAGACCTACACCTAAGAGCACAAATACAACTGCCCACCATTTTTTTCCTAACAAAAGGGCCGTAGCAAGATTACAAGCAAAAAAAAAAAATTATGCAGATAAGAAAGATTAAAACATAAAAGGGTAAAGATAACTACAATTGCCTATATTTTACAGACGTTCCCATGTTCGAAGTGTTGCTTGAAAATAAGCTACTCCGCAACCGATTGAACCATGAAGCTTTTATATCACCGGAGCCTGTGCATTGGCCGTCACCTTCTTCCTCACTGCTGAAGAGGGTTTGGTCTGAGCAGTCAAGCGATGCTCCACAGGCTAAATTATAAGACTGACATGCAGAATGGCATACTCGAAGCCTGTTATCGCCATCTTTGTCACACTTCTGGATTGAGATCTGGCATTTAGTAACAATAATTGTCAAGGCGTGTTAAAGAAACGATCATCATGCATCAGGAAAACGTCAGAAGGATGTAAAGCGAAAGCCCGGGAACAGAATTTACCCAGCAGGCCAGCCGCTTGGCCGCCGTGTCACAGTAACTGCTACCGAATATATTAAATAATTTCCGGGCACCACTTGGGAACAAGCGATGATAGTTGGGCATGACTACAACTTCCTCCAGCTGCTGAAGTATGCTCGGTTCACTAGGTGCACAGTGTTGACCAGACATGTCACTCTCCAACACATTTTTGCAAACTGAGAGACTTGAGAAAAGCATGGAGCTGTTCTGGCAAGTGTAACCAGCATAATCTGAGCAACGGAATTCACAAACTCCATTGTCACAGACTCCACCATGGAGGCTGCACTGTTCATCACAAACAGCTGTATATAGTACCACAAGAGCAATGTCAGAAAGAGAATAGCAACTGTTATGAGAAGGTAAATTAAAAGGCAACGTGCATGTCTAGAAGCATTATCTGCTTAAACTATCATAAAGAGTGAAGTTTGGAAGACAAGCCACAACAATCGTCAACATCAATAGTAGATAGCTGCAGTAAAAGATTTAAGAGACACATATAACTTCCATAAACATTCTATATTCAATAGTAAATTACAAGACTTCCCGTATGTTACGGAAATGCTAATATTCCCAATACCTACTCAAACCATTTCTAATAGTGTTCTGGCCCTGTTTAGAATTTAAAAAAATACTAAGACCAACCCGACTATAACCCTCCGCCACAAACATAATTGAGTCCAATGAAGTGAAGTATCAGTTAAAAATATCATAAAAAGAACATATGATTAAGGAGAAAAATATTCCTTTTAACCGTACATTAGAGAAAATAAACATTTTTAATTACCTGTTGAGCAGTCAATACCAGTATAGTCATTATCACATTTACAGACACCATTTGAAAGACACTTGCCACGCCCATTGCAGTTGGCAGGGCAGGAACCTGTTAAGGGGATTTAAATAAACTATATCTTCAGTCCAATTAAAAAGAAAAGAAGTATGTTTCATAAGAAATAAGCTTGAACTTTTAACTAAAAAGTGATTGTTAAACATATCAATAATCAGCAAGTTGAAAATCAAAGATATGGGTGCAATAGCTTACTTTTACTACAATCACGACCATGAAATCCAAGGAAACATTTACACCGTCCATCTACACAATCTCCATTATAATTACATGAGCTGGGGCATTGTCCTGATACAGAAAGTGAGCCTATGCTGCAGAGCTCATGGTAAGCAGGGCAAATCAGCTCACCTACATATGGAAAAAGAAAACAAGAAGAACATAAACATGAATGATTTTGTAAAGCAACACAGCTTAATAGATAATTTTTTTAAAAAAAACACAGCTTAATAGATTAAAACCCATACTTACCATTAAAGCCAGGGAACTGAACAGGTCCACCAGCTTCAGGACACACTTTCCAAATACCATCCACAGCAACCTAAAGGAACAAGATCCAAATCAAAAGGATCATTGCATGGATAGTTTCAATTAATTTCTTCATAAAAGCAAGACTCCTTCAAGAAACTCTACTTATGTATTTTATAAATCACACTATTCGCACCCAAGTCACAATAAAATGAACAAAAACTTCAAAGCATACCTCAAGAGAGTTGTTCACACATCTATGCTGATAACAACCATTTCCTTGGTTCATGGAACCTCGTACAAACCCAGTTCGTACAAGTGATGAGGCCATACATCTGTACATGTTCAAGGAAAAACTACTTATCAGTAAATTTTACTCAACAGTCTCGAGAAAGCTGTAAAAAGTCTCACCTGGAGCTACTCCCTCGTACTTCCCCCAGCATTCTGTCAGGTGCCCGGGCACTGTTGGTGTCCGTACATGATCCATCAGAATACGCCACAAAGTAAGTACAATAATCAGCCAATGAGGACTGCCCACCTGCAACAACAGAAGAAGAAACATGAATACACTACTACTCTTGTTGACCCTTTTTATCACAACATAATAAAGAAATGGCAATCTCAAAAAGTACAGAAGCAGTGCAAAGATCCTAAAAGGAAAAACCAAAAGTCAAAGCACATATTTCATTTAATTCCAAAAGACAAATCAAAGTCTACTAGCAGTCTACATCATCAAGCCAAATGAGGATCTTGTGAAAACGTAGTGATAAGGGTTTGCAACAATCAACCAAACCAGAACCATAGTCAAGGGCAATTAAGTTCCTCAGTGGGAAGAATATAAAGAAAAACTGAAACCATCATGTAGAGGTGATCCAAATCACAACACATAATGGTTCTTACTCATAATAATCAAACAATGAAAAGTTTCTAAACTCCAGAAGCAAGAATTGATAGACTTGCACAGTCACATGACTCAATTACAGTAAACAAAAGAAGTTTCATTCTAAATAGAAAACCTTTATTTGCTTGTGGAAAGTAGCGGGCCCACTGAGGGAGATCTCCACTATAACTGATAATTGGACAGTAACCTTCTGCCTCCCTATTGTAAGTACAGCCAGACAACTGAGTTGTATTGCAATGATACGCCCCCTTCCACAAATTGCAAGGAGAAGTAACGAATTCAGTTCCCTGATTGCGACCCCAATCAAGATGTTCAGCCATGCTATAATTAGCCTGGTACCATCCACTATCTTCCAGTAATGCCAAGGTCATTTTTGAAACAACAGATCTTGTATCCACAGATCCAGTCATGATCTCATTCATCAGTAGCCTTTTCTCCCAATGTGACCCTGCAGGCAAATCAAGAATAAGCCACAAAGTAGACCCTTATAATAAGTTGGCACAACTTTTTAGAATCAGCATAATTTGCACTTTACATAGGATGGAAACACTATTCCTTAATGATAAAGGTCACCATTAAGATCAGTTATATGCTTCACTTGTGACTAGGTTTACATAAAGCAACTTACGTGAAAGAACCACCTCAGAATCAGAAAATGAGTACTATAAACAGAAAGTTACAGGAAAGAAAAGCAAAACCTGATGTGCCACGACCTCCTCCATCTTCAAGTTCCAAACCAGTAAAATTCTCTGAGAAAGCCTGCCAATAGAAGATATAAAAAATTTTGTTGAATTTGAAGGATTGTAAGGTAAAAAATTGACAGTGCTCTTCCAAACATATTGTCGGCAGATTAAATATGCTGTCAGACAGTTACCCCATAATGATGCCGCGAATGCATAAGAACACGTGGAAGGACCACGCGTGTTACCATCCGCCCAAGTTTTTCATCCATGACCTGTTCAGTAACCTGAATATTGAATATCTGATGCAACTATTAGCTGCAGATTAATTTGAGGGATCTTCACCAAAATGGATAAGAAATATAAAGTAATGTCAACCTTAAAATTCCCAGCATGTTAACTTTAAATGAATGTTGAATGCCAAAAAACTGGATCTCAAAATAAAAGATTGCAAGACTTGCAATTAAAATAACCAAAGCCAATGAAACTACTTTTTACTATCCATTAAGTCACTTTTTTGAGAATGCATTACAACATGACATGGTTTTTACCCGACTACGTCTTCTTTTCCTGTCATCCCTAAAATGCGCAAAGGCATGTGGATCAAAGCCAAGAACGTGCATAACCTGGAAAATTAAAGAATATGCTAATTATTACATGTAAAAAAGAACTCCACAAGTTTCCAATCCCATTAATTTACAACCAAAATGACCTCGTGAATGAGGGTTGCCGAAAGTAGACTTTCTGCTTCAGCTGTTAAATGTCGTGGAGCAACATTCACATGTCCTACAATGAAAACAAGTAACATTTCAAATATGCAAATACATGGCACACAGTTGTACAAAATGTGTTCAATAAGAAAACTACCAGCAATAGCCCGACCCCATTGATCACGTTCACAGGCCACTGCCCAAGCAAGAGTGTTTCCAGTGGTAGGTCTTGTAGTGACCAAAAGAACCAAGTCTGCATCTGTCACACCCTCTGGAAAAAATGACAAGATATTCAATGATTAGCACAAAAGATGTCAAGAAAAAAGTGCTATGTCGGACCAGAACAGCTCCAAAAGATTCACCAGAACAAAACAATCGCAACAGTAATACCTTCCACATATTCCCGGGGAAGCTGGACACCTCCATCTTGTCCACAAGCAGAATATCCACTTAACCGCAAATTACCCTTCACAGGCTCAACAGCCAATGCTCTCCTAAACCAATCAGCTGTTTGCCCTAGAGCCTGTACAGAAGCATTCCGAATAAACAGATCCAGTAAGTGTGATCGTTCTTTCACCACGTTTTGTCATTTGGGTTCAACAGTACAAGAACATACAGAAATATCGTCACAGGTTTATCAAGGAAAATAACAATTTGGACAGTTCTAACCTTACGAAGGCGATGCCGTTTGTCCTCCCCAGTTATATCATCCAAGGTGCAGTTATACCAACAGTCACCATAAATTGGGGGATCCCCATGAGGATTGCAAGAAGGGTTGCCAGGAACAGAAGTTACAGGAGGCTCCCCAAGCTAGCAAAAGAAAGAAAACAAACCTAGAATCAATCGTATAGCTCAGATTAACAAATGCACAACAATGATGAAATTACTTGTTACACATACCTTCACAACATCACCAACTTTACGACAATCCCTATCAGGTGAGTGACCGACAGCATCATAGTTGAGAAAAATCCTAATTGGTTGCTTTGCATCGATTTGCTGGACTGACAAAGTTGATATACCAAGCAATGCCCGCCCTTTTACATGAAGGGGTTTAAAAATTTCGGGCTGATCATAAACCTGCGGGGTAACAGAAAATACTACATGACCGGGTCGCCGCCTTTGTTCAATTATCTGGTCATGAATACATGAATGAGACGCAACGCTTCCAGTTTCCTTTTGTGAACCTTGCCATTGCAATTGTTGCTCTTGGGTTTTCGCATAAGAATCTTCAACAGATAGTAGTATCAGTGCAATCTGTTAAAATAAGAACATGTTAATAGGAAAGAACAAAGAACATGAAACTGCAGAAAGCAAAAAAAAAAGTTAAACATAAAACTTTTCAAAACCTCATACTCAGGGCAAAGACAAAATATGCTATCAAAAACTTGAAGAAAAGCAACAAATCTATACATACCAAACACATATTAACTAGCACCAGAACAAAGGTAAAATTTCAAACTCGGTAAAGCTGAATTGAGTCGTCAACTAAAAACTAAAGCAAAGAGATAAAATCCAGCCAACTTAAATCAGGCAGCCCCAAATTTGACCAAAAAAACTCCTTTCCTCAATAATTATACTACCGTCAAAAGTTGAACAGAAGTAATCTTTGACATAAAAGGGAAATTTTAGGGAAAGGAAGGAAATAAAAAGTGACTCGCAAAAGGAGATCTTTAAACCCATATCTCCCAACAGACAGAAAAAGAAAGTACAAAATGGGATATGCAACAGTGGTTATGTTACACACATAATTTTCATAACTTCATTGCCGCAAACGAACCCTAATCCCATATCTACCTACAAGACTTACAAATCTCTTGACCATACACTTGAGCAAATAAATCCCAAATTTCCTTCCATTTCACTCAGATTGGCCACAACCAAACGAAGGCGGACATTTCTTCATTCATAACTCAACTTAAACCCTAAATCTCACGTTTTTAAGAACAAACAAACCCAATAAAAGGGAAGGAGGGAAAGATAAAGAACTTACCTGGAAGACAACGACTGCAAATCTGAGCTTAGCATCTAATTTATGCACAGTACATGTGCTACACCAAGTTAACCCCTCCATGAAATGCCAGCAACCCCGAACTAAACAACTTCGATTCCATCAAACCGCCGGCGATTTCCCGATCGGGTTCAACAACAAGGAAAATCGCTGGCTCTCCCGCATTTCAAATGCTATAATCCAAAAAAAAGAAAACAGGAAACCCCTTTAATTTGCAGTACCGCAAATTGGGTTTTCTCTCTCAAGCTCCTTGCTTTTCTGAAGAAGACCCAAATGGGGACAGAGAACAAGTAAAACTTAGCACCAGTCTCCGATCTCGCAGAATTGATTAATGGGTTAGTACAACAAACTTCCCTCGAAAAAGAGGTGGTCTTAATGTAACATCTAACCTCTACTCACTTCGAATCCAAGGATTACGTTGGGTTTGTAATAAAGAGAAACAACAAACAAGTGACAGACAGTGAACACAACACAAACCCAACCTTAAAATTTGTAGAAAGAATGATAAAGAACGAAGGATTGGTGGGGGTGGGTGGAGACCTGATAATATAATTGTCGTTTATTATTTTAAATCACAACGTTTTAATAATTAATACAGTAAATTTTGAAATTTTAGTTAATTCAGCTACAAACTTCGCCGCTGTCTTCTTACGAAATTACGAAATAGTTTGATACCATGGGATTCTAAGACCGCGTCATCTTTAGGTTTTCTATTGATTTCAAATCTAAGGGTCAGAACGTTTAATTAATATTAGATTATTATTAAAATTAATTAATTAAATTTAAGAATTTAAAAATTGATTAAAAATTATCTTTACTTAAAAATTTTAAAGTTTAATTAAAATTATTAAATAAAAATTAATTGGTTTATTTTTATTTAAAAATAGTATATAAACTGATTAGTTTATTAATAATTTTTAAATTAAATCGAACAAAAAAGATTCAATCATTATTAAATTTTCAGAAAATCAGTCAAGCATTAAATAAAATTTTAAAGAATTTAAAATACGACTAAAATAAATTATCATTAGAATTTAAATTTAATTAAAAAATTAGATTATTAATTAAAAATTAATTTATATATTTTAGTTTATAAAAATTTTTATTATAAAAAATTAAAAATCGAATAAAAATTAA
>JANZLD010000006.1:2780770-2796562 GCA_026413575.1 Erythroxylum carthagenense | reverse complement strand
TGAAAGAAAGCTTGGGAAAACCCTTACTGATATCGAAATTTTCACGAGAGGAACCAAACTTTTACTGGCGTGACAAGACGAGTGGGGGTGTTTTGAAACTTCACTGGACCAGACCAAGCCTTTTTCTTTTTTACTGGAATAGTTGAGGTGAAGGGAACAATCTTTGTTCCTTTTAACTTGATGGTTAAGCATTGCTGTCAGGCTTAGAATGGCATGCAACGATTCTATTCTTGGGATTTTCTGGGGTCCAGTTTAAGGTCTCGTGTCATAGTCACTGTATACCTTGGACAGTCCACCATTGATAAGAAGCTTTAAGAAGTAAACTCTTTTAGTTTTACCTTGTTGCAGAAAATAAGCTTGTTTCTGTTTCTGTTTTTTCTTTCTTTAGCTCAGCAATGGGAGCCGCTTGCTTGTGAATTTAGAGCGATGTATTCAATTTCCTTGTATATTTTTGTAGCTACTTGAGAAGTTATGTTGCTGTTATGATAAATGCAACTGGGTCCCCTTTGGATGCCGAAAATCTTCAAGTGTAGATTGCCTGCGAGGCATGGAACAAGACGGGTCTTGATTCGACACTTGCACACCGCCATAGATAGTGACCCTTGAAGGTGAAAACAAAGTAGAGAATGAGTATATACATTTCGAAGTTCCACTTCCCCCGCCCAAGTCAGCAATACATTGAAGCAAAAGCTTTAAACGAAAGGTCTAGCCCACCAGTTATACATATGATTTATCTACATAGCTACACAACTACTAAAACGTAAGATCCTCTATAGCTAAAGGTAGATACTAGCCTACTAGGAGAAACGATAAAATCATAAACAAGCCACGGATACATATGTTACAAATAGGGAAGCGGACATCCAGGTAAACCGGTTTCTGTTAGCGGTGGCCACGAACCTCCGTCGGTATCTCTTTTCACTCTCGATTCGGTCGGCAGACAGTCTTTAGTCTCTTTGCAGCCTGAACAAATCCCACAATGACCTGCAACTCATCCATTTGCTTCGGGAGCAAAAGAAGACTAATTTTAGATCATGATTAAGTTGCATGAAACGCATTGGAAGAATTTTCGGTTCAGACAACTACCTGAGACATGAAATGCCTCTGAACAACATCAACTAGTTGCTCTTTTGATGGGTTGGGGAAAGCATCCATCTGGATAAACCAGCAACGTTAAGGATTACCAAGTCAATAAGACGCTGAAAAAAGGGAAAATCTTATGAAGTTTCCTCTACTGAAACTTACAAGATTGAAGTGTCGCCAATATCTCCATAAAGCAGCCATCTCCAACTTGCTTAGATCAACCTTCTGATAACAGGAAGACATAGATATAAAAGATGAGTGAAGGGTACTGGCAGATTGAAAAGATTGTACGGTAAAAGTTAGCTAACATTACATGGAACTAGCAATTAAGATTCAAGACAACATACCGTGGCCCCACGAGGCGTAGAAACAGAACCCTTAGACTGAGAGTCGCATGAGAGAGACCGGCTAAAAGTCTTGTGAGATGATCCTGTTGATTTATGTGTCCTATGCCTTGATCTATGGGACTTTTGCGTGTCATCGGATGCTGAAAAGTCGAGGATAGGAGCACCAGAATTGAAAAGGGTGTGGGACCAATCAAAAGGAGAAAAAAAAGAAATCAGACGAGGGCTTTCAGCAATAGTGAAAGCAAAAGTTTGAAGACAGAATGAATCCTATGTACCAAACTTGGACCCCCTTTCGACAAGGAGATATGCTACTACCACAAAGCCACAATTTAAGCCCAGGCAAACACTTGATTACTTAAAAAGTCTCAACTCTAATTATGAATTTAACAACTACGGTGAGTGCAAAAGAAAACCAGAACTTGTTCATAGAACCATTATACGGAAATGGTATTAAAAAACTGAATTCAGCTGGCTCCATAACTGAAAAGCAAAATCAGCATGTCCCAAAAACTAGATACACTTCAATTCATCCTTCCTGAAAATTTCTCATGAACCAATTTTAAGAATTTGGCAACTCACCCATATCGGATCCGTTCCACTGCACATTTTCAAATTCTAGGTCATCATCATCTTCATTTCCAGTTGGAGCCTCAATCACACTAAGGGCATTCCTCTGTAGCTTTACTTCTATGCCATTAGTAAGGACCTGCAATTTTCAGATATTGTGCATATAAATTAGTGGAAAAGAAAATGAAAATCCAGTGGATTGTGTTAGATGATGAGCTGCCAAGCATAACATCCAGATAAGATACTATAAATAAAGAGTACTGAACAGGAAACGCTATTCCAGTTAAATTAATCGGATTTTTTTTAATCATTCAGATATGAAGAAGCACAAATATGCATAGATTTACAAACTGCATCTTTGAATTTTCAATTAGAAAATAATAATGTGAACCAACAGGTATAACAGGTATAATATGTTGATGTTCATCTGATCAACATCAACATATGAATGTGTCTTCACCAGAAATTAGGTTAAGAAATAAAAACCAAGAATTTCATTACTGGAACAATTAAAATAAAAAATGGAGAACTCGAAGAACAACATGAGAACCCATCAGAACAAGAAAGACATCAAACTGTGGTTTCGAAGAAAGAAGGGAAAAAATTTTCCATTGGACCCAACAGCAAATGTTCTTCCTTGAAATCTAAGAAATCAAGCTTGTTTAGACAATAAATGTGTAGTAGGGATAAGATCCTAATAAGATATAGCCAACATGCAGAGGTGAAAAACACCCCAAATAGGCAAATGCAATCTGAAACTCGAACTTCAAAACAGTAACTACAATCACAAAAGGAAAGAAACTGAAGATAAATCACCAAGACTCCAGATCCGTTGAAGAAATTTCACATGCAATTAAACCCCAATAACCAAATACCATATTGAAATCATAAAATTGAATAGCGAGCAGATAAAAGAAGCTATAACCATCTAGAAAGCAAACAATTGAGCAATCGTTAGAAACCCAAATCCGCATTGCCAAAAAGAAACCTCATTTTAAGAATTCCAGGAAAATTCCAAGAACAAAAAGAAAAGATCAAAATTTCACCACAAACAATTCAAATAACTGAAAACAAGCAATATTTAAGAAAACCCACAAAGCCCCAAGCTAAATTACCAGCCAATGCCATCCTCCAAGGCCAACAGCTTTTTTGACCACACCTTGAAGACCCACAAGCACTGACTTGGTCCGATTATTGCCAGTTACCACCACCTTAGTGTGACGAGGTAACACCGAAAGTTCCTCTTCGCTACTATCTCCACAGCTCTGCAACTGTGAAGAAAACCCCCCATTCACCGAACTCTCAACTGTCTCCAACATTCTCAACAAAGGAAGGAAACAAAAAAACAAAGAAAGAAACTTCCTTTTCAACTCAAACAAATCGAACCAAAACCCCCCAAATTCAGTGCGTCAATACCCAAAACCACATTTGGGAGGAAGATCACGCATTGCTGAGTACGTCCATGGCGGTTTGAGATAGAGAAAGGGGGAAGAATCAAGAGAAAATTGGGATTTTCTCAGAGAGAAAAAGCACAGAAAGGAAAGAGTGACAGAGAGAGAAAGATAGAGAGGATGAGAGTGACTGGTCTGTGTTTATTGGTTGTGTGCTGCTATGAATCCCGACGAGGTCGTGTTTACAAATAAGAGACCGACACGTAAGAGAGAGAGTAGAAGGACGTTTAAGTGATGACCTCTCTCCTTAATCATGCTCTCTCTCTCTCTACTTTGCTTTGATAGGTTTTCAAAGTTTGTTAAAAACCAGTACGGTTGTTGTTTTGTTTTTTCTTTTTCTTTTTTTAAATATAAAGATACAGAAGTTGACACTTTGACTAAGGTAAGAGTAAGGTCTTTATAAATTATTTTTTAAAAAAAGAAAATTGTTATTTTAATTTTTATTAAATTTTGTTTTTCATAAAATACAATTTGAACTTATAAATTAAAATTTTTGATATCTTTTTATTTTTCTCTTCAAGTGAAAATACTATCTCTATCAATTTGAAATAAAGCTGCGTATTATTGAAATTTTTCATATCCCACTACTTATTACTGAAACTTCTCATATCTTGCGTTTTGGGCATTGTTGTTATTGTTTAATTTTTAAATAATAAAATTTATATATAATACAAATATAAAATGCAATAGTTACGTGATATAAATATTAATTTGGTGTAATTCGTCTAAAAATTGAAAGTTAGAATATTTTTTTAATTTTGATATTTACAAAATTAAGTAAAATTTGAGATTTTTTAATAATTAGCCCTCAAAATATTAAAATACTAATTATCCTATCAATTTTTGTAAATAATTATTAAACAAATCAATTCATCGAATTAATTATTGTAAATTTTATATAAAAAATTAACATAATTTATATGTATATATATATTAATTCTTAATTATTTATTATACAAATAAATTATTTATGTGCATTGAATAAAAGATAGTGACATTCTAGTCTTATTTAAAAAAATTAAAGAAAAAGAAAAAGGTAATGATGTAACCGAAAAAGCCCCGTAATTCATAATGGGGTCCCACGTGTGGGCCGTGGAGGCGCTACCTGCCGTCGGTGTTGAATTATTATTTATTTT
The DNA here is from genome assembly GCA_026413575.1 of Erythroxylum carthagenense. Lineage (NCBI taxonomy): Eukaryota > Viridiplantae > Streptophyta > Magnoliopsida > Malpighiales > Erythroxylaceae > Erythroxylum > Erythroxylum carthagenense. The sequence continues at coordinate 2,791,978 of JANZLD010000006.1, read as the reverse complement.
TTACTTTATTGACTTATAAATTTTTTATTAAAGTAATATTATTCTACTCTTTTTCTCTCTTTTCCACCGGATTTTCCCGCCACAACTAAGCAATATCGATCGTCCAATTAGGAAGGCTGGGGTTACGTCCGTCGGATCACTTTCTGGGTCAGTCCAGCCGTTGGATTGAGAGAATGAGTCCATGTCGTAAAGTAGAGGACATGTTCGCACAAGATGTGTAATCATGATAAGGTTTGAAAAGCCAACAGCCAGTTGCACCGTTCACGTGGCCTGTCAACTCATCTGGGCCGTTCACTCTGGATCAACTTCCTGGACAGTTACCAATGACTCAGGAATCGGACGAGCCGACCATGACAGTTCACGCTGTGGCGGAGCGTGGAATAGAAATGCGAGGACAGGGGAGAACAAGATCATGCAATGCTCCAAACGATGTAGTGTGATGAGACAGACAGTGCAAAAAATGAGAGCTTCAGCCAAAGGTTGTTGACTATGATGCAACGAAAGTGGCAATTCCGAGACTAGACCAGACACGCTTGTGGTTAGTCTTCCTAGGAAGAAGTTTCTACGGTGGACAAAATTGTAATAAAAAATTTAACAACATGGTGATTGAATTGATCAACCATTTCCTTAAATTAGAGGATCCTTGTCTTGAGCTCCTAAAACTTCATTATTCAATGCTCATTCTAAATTTAATATATTAATTTTAATTAATTTGAAACCTCTTATTATTAATATTTTAAAAATTAGACTTGAAATTAGGTGAATAAAACTTAAAATTTAAGATTTAAAAGTTTAATTAATAATAAATTATTATTAAATTGGTATATAATGAAAAGAAATATAATTAAAAAATTATATTTATCAATAAAAGAAATTAAATTTAATTGAAAAAGAAGATTGTTAAATGAAAAATAACTAATTTATTATGATTAATTAATGAATCAACTAATTTTTAATATTAAATATTATTAAAATAAACCAAATCGAAAAATTAGTTAATTTAATTTTTTTATGATTAAATCGATCGAATTGATAGTATTTTAATTATTTCTTATTTTGTAAGTTTTATTTGAGTAAAGAAAAAGAGAACTTTTGAAAACAAATAGAAAACTTTAGTTTCCGTTATTTATTTAAGCATAAATCAAGCTAATGTAGTGTAAATTTTGAAAAATTAGAAGGGTAATAAAGAGAAAATGAAACTTGGTCGTGGCATTGGGCAACAACTGGTTACTATCTGGTAAGGTGTGATGTAGGAAGGAGACAGAACATGGTCGGCTCCGCCACCAACCGCCACCATGTAACACCTTTTCTTCAGCTCCTTCACTTATGGTAACTCAGCAACTTTATCTTTTACTGTTTTTTTAAATAGGTATATTTTGAGTCTTTTAATTTTTTAATTATCATTTTTATTTATTTATATTTATATTTATATTTGCATTTATTTATGTGGGTCATTTAAAAATAGTCTTTCTATTAATTAAGAGTAAGGTTACGTACTACTAAACCTTCTCAGACTCTACGTCTCAACGAAATTTTTACTGAATGTTGTTGTTGTTGTTGAGGAGTCTTTTAATTAAAAATTATTTTATTTTTAATTATTAAATGTAACTATTAAAAATTTTAATTTTATTCTTAATTTTACCAATCACTTAATACTGTAGAAATTGTTTATCAATACATGTTTAACTAAATTATTTAAAGATGCTTGTATTTAAATTAAATGATAACTCGATTAAAATAATTAATTATAGATTGTATTACAAAATTAAGCAAAATTTTAACTTTTTGAGTCTTATAATTAAAGGTTATTTTATTTTAAATCATTAAACCTTTTAATTCAGTCTAATTTAATTTATTTCTTAAAATTTACCAATCACTTAATATTCCAATCGATGTGCACATCTTTTTCTTTATGTTTTTATAAATAAGTTATTTTCCTGATTCGATTATGTGTATGAGTATATTGACTTTGACTTCAATATTATGATTTTTGTTAACTTCATTCGAAAATCAATTTAAGTATATAATTATGATTAATACGTTTGTCTAACTTAAATATTACATAACGAAAAACACATTTAAAAAATCAATTTATATAATTAATTACAAATTTTATAACAATGTCAAATAATTTCTTTTTATTTTTACCTTTTGACAATTTGAAGATTCTTGAAGAGTTGGGATGATTAAATCATAAATTGTTAAGTTAATGCAATTAAGACTGATAGTTAATCCTGATCGCATCGGAAATGCCTAGTTTCCGATGTCAGGTCATAATAACGGAGTGAGTTAGTACATCAATCGCAAACGAAGAACATGTGAGCCCTGATTTGTGACTGTGACTGTGACTATGAGAGAGGGAGGAGAGAGACAGTATACGCCAAACGGTATTGCCTAAGGTGACCTCTACGTAAGTCCTCGTAGGTTAGGGACGGACCATTTGGTGGTGCCTGGGCCATCACATGCCTTGTCACATCTAATAAGTTCAGAGGGACTGAGTCAGACAACATGCTTATTTCACACATTCGATTTGATATTTGTACCCGAATACAATCCGGTCCAAATTAAACTTAAGACGTTAGATTTAAGTCGACTGAGTTTCAAATTGAATTATTAAGATTTATTTTTTCAATCTAGAGACAAGTTCGTATTCAAACTTTATAATTCGATCCGATCAAAATTTTGAATATATCATATATAAATAATGTCAGTTTTAAAATCATATTAAATTAAATAAAACAAAAAAGGTGAACTTAACTTATAGCCGATCGGACTTTGAATTGTAAGTCTAGGATGTAATCCACAAGTCATCTTTATTTAAAATATCTTTGGCTTTGTTTAACAATTACCCGATTACATTAGCTATTAGTTAATTCTATGAATGGTTAGTTAACAGCAGATTAATATATCTTATTTGACTAATTGATTCTTTAGCTGTTTATTTTAAGATGTTTGATAAAATTAATTGTTTAGTATTAATCGTTTATAAGTAAAATGACTTACAAATGTATGACTTTAAAAAAATTATAAGGACACGAGTATTAGCTGTTTATATCGTAGTATTTATTTGAATATTCTTATAAGAATTTAGATATATCAAAAGAAGTCAGCAACATCATTTTCTCCGATATCTTCTATCAAGTCTTAAAAATACTAAAAGTCATCTCAATACAATTTCTTAATAATAAATGAGTGTTAGTCCATTCGTTCGTGTGATCCAATTATGAATACATAAACATTGGCATTAGTTCGATATATGTTCTTCTTCGAACACATTGAAAGCAACAAACATTGGCGATACTATAATTTAAAGGGTAACTTTTTAAAATTTGTAAAAACTAAATCAAAATTATATCTCTGTCACAATTTCTATCTTTTTCTCTATCTGTCTCTATCTCATTGAGTAATTTATAATAACTTTTTGATATAATTATCTTTTAGTTCATTAATTTCTTAGCACAAAATTAGCATATTGAATTCAATCAACTGTTTACCAAACATAATTATCAATCATTTGACATGGTCAAACAACTAAAACCTTTCAATCCGCCAAAAAAGAGTTGATAAGTCATTTATCAAACAAGACTTTCGAGTATAATTGAAAATCTAGGCTTGAGTAGTTTGTCTACAATTGACTAATTATATTTGAGTTCATTGGATTTTTAATCAAGTTTGTAAAAGGATATCTCTTATGTAGTTTAAGAAACTTCAGAAAATTAATTTTTAATTTTTAAAATTTTTGAACATAAATTATTTTTATTTTTATTCAAAAAACCTACTTTTTTACATTTCAGTTAAATATTAAAAATAAAACATATGCAATATAAATATTAAATATGGGCCAATCAAATACACTTTACTTGACAATTTAACTCAGCTTTTCAAATCAAACCGAAATAATGAAATTAATGTAATTATTAAAAATTATTAATTTAAGTTAAATTTAATTTATTTATATTGAGTTTAAAAGTTGAGCTGTATTATCATATTAATAATATTTGATTAATTTATGTCTAATCTTCATATTATTTATATTTCGTTATTATTGTTTAATCAAAATATAAGAGAAAAGATTTTTTTAGATCAAGTTTAGGTCAGGATGTCTAGGTTTGGCACTGAGAGTGACAAAACGATATCGATTGCGCTTATATAATGATTATAATTGTGAAATTTCTTTATATATATCAAATCACAGTCTTTATCAAATTAAACTCCCAAATAACTTTAAAAAAGATTGTCATTTTTAAATAATCTGTTTATTGTCAAAATTTGGTATTAAATATTTTTTTTACGTCATTGACTATGAATTAATAAGTTCTTATTTGAAATATATAATAAAAAGAAAACTACATACCCTAACATTTTCAAAAGTATCTAATATTTTTTAAAATTTTTGATTTAGTGTTACATTTTCTAAAATGTTCAATTTAGTGATCAAATTTTAAATTTTATATAAATTATGTTAAAATATTTTTTTATCGATGTAATAGATATTGACGTAATATTTAACAAACACATTACATTAATCAAAATAATTTTTTGATTTGATTTATGTAAAATTTAAAAGATTGATAACTAAATTAAATTTTTTAAAAAATTAAATACTTTAAATAACAAAATTTAACTTTATTATATAATATATAAAAATCATTGTAGCGTACAAAATTTATATTTTTGGATTAAGCGTTGATGGTAGGGCTCTCTTAAGGAAAAAGACTTGTTGGAGTAGTGAAATTGAATATTATGACTAGCCCAGCTGCATCTCCATGACTGCATCTTCACATAGATAAAAGTCTAGGAAAGGTAAAGCATTTGGGAATTGGATTTGATCTGAAATAAATAAATAAAATAAATAAAACTTATTTTGATTAGAATTAAAATCAATAAATAATTTTAGAAACTTTATCAAAATGAGCTAAAATTAGTAAATAAAATGAATTTTTAATCTAAATTCAAATTTATTTAATTTTTTAAAGTTTATTTTTTTGAAACTATATAGTCTAACCTAAAATTATCAATAAAAATCATTTTCTTTAAAATAAAATAAAAAATTCAACTAAAATTGGCAATAAATTATTAAACATTTAAGCCAAGAGTCTAAGGCCAAGCTATAAGGGATCTAAGTATGAATGTTAATTTTGACCTGACCTGCTCGGCTTGACCCGATTTAGCCTAAATTTTCCAGGCCACAAGTGGGCCACTAGTCGAGCTAGGTGGAGTACGGCTCATGGCCCGACCGAAACGTCAAAATGACGTCATTTTTTAATTTTTTTAAAATAATATAATCTGATGGGTCCAGCTTACTCAGGGCCTATCCGTTCACGGGTCGGACCATGAGTTGTTTATAGCCCGACCCAACTCAGTCCATTGACATGCATAGATAGGGATGACAATAAATACGATTCGATTCGGGTATTACTCTATCTATATTTATATCCATTTTTTATGACTCAATTCATTATCTATTTAAAATTCATTGGTTTTTACGATTTACCACCCATATCTAAATCAATTGGTTTGTTTGAGATTTTAGATATCCATCGAATTGTATAGCACATAAAAATATAACTTCTACATAGAAAATATAAAGAGTAGATTTTTGCAAACGCTCCAAATCAAAATCTTGACGTATTATCAAATCAAAATTACTTTAATAATAATACGTTAAGATTTTGATTTGTATGTCCTAAAAAATCATAATGTTTAGTGCAAAGATAACATATATTTTTTATAATCAAGAACTGGAACAAAGATAGAAATATCTAAAGCTTCAAATTGTCTTTGCGTGAACTCTACAACCTTCAAAACTCCATCTTCATATTATTTACATTATTATCATCCTATAAAAAAATAAAATATGTTAACAAATAGAGTCAAATTATAAGTTAATTCAATACTTTAAGTAAAATTGAATAAATGATGAGAAATAAAATGAATCTAATTTTGTTTTGATCATTGATGAGTTCATCTATTCGTAAAAAATTTGGTTTGAGATTAAAATAAAAGATTGAAGATGTTAAGGAAAACGTCACCATTTGAAGGAATTAATTAAGATAATCTACTTTGAGAACTCAAATGTCACGTATGAAATGACTAAAACAAAGGGACTCCTTTTATTTGAAAAAAGGTGAGGACCGAAGAGTATAAATTTTAAAGTTGTTTCTCTTCATAAAATATTAATATTTTATTATATTTAACCATAAATATTTAAAAACAAAAAAATATAGTTAATAAAAAACATGTTAAGTATAAGTATTCATAGATTTGAGTTATCACTAAACCCATGTCTAAATCCATATTTACATCATTTTTTCAATATCTATTTAAAATTAATTTTTTTAACCTCCATGTCTAATATTTCAAATTGAGTGGTGCAGATATTAACCGGGTTAAAAATACAATACCATTCTTATGCATAGATATAAACACAATCAAATGGTTTAAATTAAAATTTACAGGATTAATATCATTATTTTTAAGTGCAAAAAAAAGAAAAGGGATTTGTTCACATGAGTGTTCAACTCAAAGTCCGACAAGAAATATTGTTACATATTTATACACTCCATAATTATCTTGTTTACATAATTTTTTTTAATTCTATCCTTAATCAGTCCATGCCTCTATTCTTATTCATTCAACAATAATAATAACAACAACAATTCAGTAAAAATCTCGCTGACACGTAAAATCTAAAGAGGTCCAGTAATATACAACTTTAACTATACGTATTCATTCAAGCACCTATATTAATAACAGAATTTAATAGTTACGCTAATCATTCGCTTTTACAATTACTAAACCAATTGGTTTTCACTAACTTGCACACAAATGCTACAAGCAACTAGAATAGGAAATGAAATGGCATGAAACAAGGATACTTCTTCTTGAGTTTTTTCCCCCTGCTGCTGTTAGATCTGCCAGATGATGTACCTATATCATGACAATTTGAAGACGAACCCTCATCTTTGCAATCTGTGATCTGATCTCTCACCGCATTCTGCAAATTTCTGTCATCAGGATCATTACGGGCGTTAGTCGAACATCCCGTAAAGAGATTAGTGCCACGAGATGATTCATTGGTTGGCATGCCGTGGATAAAAGTTCCTGCAGCAAAATGTCTAATGCAATCAAATCCCAAGTAATCATAATGCATGAATGTATTCAAAGGCTCAAGGTAGCATAATGTTTTAAAGCGAGTAGACTTTCAGGAGAGGTGGTTCTAAAGGAACTTCCTGCAGAAAATCCTGCATGTCCTTTTAGGAAAATTATGGAACTGCAGAAGAAATGCATGAAACATGAGTATTATTCTTCTCCTGAAGCAAAAATAGTAAATATACACCTGGAGAAGCTGAAGTCATAATCTGCTCATCCGGTCTGATAGATGCAGCAACATTCAACTTGCAACCTTCTTCCTTAGTCGAATTTTGGTTACTTCCCCTTTCCAGGTCTTGCAACAAAGCTAATGAATCAAAACATTCATCTGATGACATAGTCATGCAACTTGAATTATCCGAGCTCGAGGAAGGTGATGCTGGATTATCAAGATCCAGCATTTCCAAGAAGTCACCTCTAGAGAGACAATCATTTTCAGGTGAAATTTCCATTACATGATTTACTGGTCTTCCCACTACAGCTAATTTTGTGGTTTCATCATCCCTGATCGCCTACAAAAAGATTAGGACTTTAATACACATACAAATGTACATCGGGAACTGTTTTTTGATAGAAAAACAGCAAATCAAATGTTTCAATTTTATGCTTGAAATTTCTTAGCAGTCACAAACAGTTTCAGCGTCACAATTCAAGTAGTATAGGATCAAGGTTGGTGCACCTCATGTTTACTTGTAGAACCAGAGTCGGTGACGTTGTCATATGCTTCAGAAACTAATTGCTGCTCTCCAACAAATGTCCCTTCTTCACTTCCAAGAAAGACTCTAAATAGTGAGGTTGACTCCTGAAACACGTACAACCAGATTGACAGTTGACTGATTGGTTGGGTGGAAAGGAAAAGATAACGAAAACTTTACAGAATAGGCTTACAGTGCTCGTATACTCTGAAAATTACCTTTTCTTCGCTGTTTTCAACAAGTCCCTTCCAAGCCATCCAATACTCTTCCATTAACCAATCTGTTTTACGTCCATCAGGAACTTGGCCTTCAAAGAATTCAAATGTGGTTCTCCAGCCAGTGAAGGTAGAGTCAGAGAATAATTTGCAGGGCTCGCCTTTAACCTTCCAGATTCCAAGTTCTGTATTCTCAATCCCCTTGCTCCGGATCAAGTACCATATTTTCTCTGAACAAATATCTTCCATAAGCATTTATTTTACACTCAACGCTGTGTTAGAAAATCATTCCTATATGCAACTCCAGCTAGTAATTCTTACATGGCAAGATGCAACAGATGAACAAAGCAATGACATAGACACTGAATTTCAAATTCTTTGTCAAGGAAAGATTCATGTTCTTGAACAGAGTTGTCATGTCTCCCAATTTTTCACTTGAATGAAAAGAAAATAGTTCTTACTAGGTAAATCTGATGGCGCATAATGGTAGGGAATCACATCAGGGACCACATTGCTGGGAAGAGGACATCCTCTAATCATATTCAACAAAGACATATAGATATCCTCGGCACAACAATCAAACTCTATGTCAGCAACTAGGAAAGCTGTTGGAGGACACATGATGGTTCAATCCAAGGGGAATGCAAGCAGAACTTCAACAAAAGCGTTTGCTGTTCAAAACAATATAGGGAAGGTAAGACAAAATGCAAGAGAACAAATTACTCTTCAAGAATGCACCAAGAATTCGAATACCAGCTATTTGATGATTTGATTTCCAGAAGTTGGATAAGAAAATGTGGAGGAAAGAGTGAAATAAGTAGAAGATAGATAACACATGCTCGTGCCAATTCCATAATTGAACATTTGTAAGTGAAGATATAATGATATGTACAAGATCCAGTTATACCAGCATATTCATAAACATGAAGAAGCCCCGGTCAAATCTTTGATTAACTGGTGACAAAAAGTTCAGAAAATTGAGTTTATATTTAAGCAAACCTGCTATAGACAACTATTATAATTGAGAAGAACCAATCTGATAACCGAGTATGAAACTACTGTATTTAAATTTAACAAGCCGACACCTTTGATCCCTCAAAGAACAGCTTATTCAAGCATATTTCCGTCAGGAAGCAATGCTAGGGTGTATATTTTGACGGAATGAGACAAAAGATTAGGGTTTCTGGGTCAAAAATGTCTCTTTTACTTTGGTGTGACTCTATGGTCTCACAGGATGGGCAGGAATAGTACAATAACACTAAATACACACAGAAAAAGAATCCAATATTCATAAATTTTCATTAAATTGGAGTTTTCCGAGTTCCAACATGCTGGGCAGGTGGAAAACCTTGTAAACTTTAACTGTTCCTTACCTCCATTTTCTCATGATCTGAACAAAGCGTTCACAAACATAAACCAACAGCGGGAGTAACACTTCAAAGGCACGAGTAATACTAACCAAGAACGCCAAGATATCGAATTTTGAGACAAACCCCATAACAAAATCCATATGAAACAGCATCAAACACAAATCAAGCATTGTTTTCTCAGAAACTAAGCCATAAACTTCCAATTATTTTCCCATAATCCAAACAGGAGAAAGACGACAGCCTAATCCAAGATACGCACCAGAACTATAAATAATGACGTCATCAACTTAGCTAAGCACAAGAATATACCAGAATCAAGGATTGAACTGTAAACCTAAATATAAAGTATCTGAAGCTCAAACCTTTTCAAAATGAAAGCCAGAGAAGATGATATCCACTTGCTCATTTACTTCCCAGACTAAAAGAAACTGAGACATATATATAGGAATTGAGAGTAACCAACAGTTTCTTAACCATGGTTAAGCACACAATTAACTGATCATTTAAGGTTTGTGGCTTATCTTCATTGGTGAAGCTCGTGCAAGCAACTGGGACGTACTGTGGTTTGACCAACACTCGATGTCCCCGGTCCACTATAACTGAAAGTTGCCACTTCCGCGAAATTTCTTTCAAAATAAATAATAATACTACTACAATATCAGAGCATAGGTGAGTTATTAAGGTAACTTCTTGGCTTGAGCGAAAATTAGTTTAATTATAAATAATTTAAAGTTATTTTTTATAGTTGGGACCATTCTAAAATATTTTGTGAGTAATAAAAAAACTACTACTACTATAAATAAACTTAATTGAAAATTAAATAAAATCGAAAATTTTAAAAGAGCATTATTCTTATATATTTAAAATTTTGAAATCTAATTATAAAATAAGATTATTAATTAAAAATTAATTAATTTATTTTAATTTATAAAAATTAACTAGTTTATAAAAATAGATTAAAGATGACAGTCTTAACTTAGCCAACCTGACTTTGACTTGGGTAGCCCGACTTGTTGTCTGAACGATATCGTTTTGTTAAAGGGTGCTTGTTTGGAAATAACAGGAAAAAAGATATACGTATGAAATGAAAATTTTTGTTTGATATCAACAAAGATAACACTTTCATTCTTTTATTTTTATCAATACCTTATTTTTTTGAATTAAAAAAATAAGATCTATTATTGACTATACTTTATTATCATTTTTTATTATATTTATTTCTATTTCCGTTCTCGTTAATTTATGTTAACAAAGCACTCCCTCAGTTTATTTTTAAAAAAAGTGTAAACAGCCCAAGTTGGTCCGTCCGGTCATAGACAAGACCATGGGAGGACCGGAGGAGTTTGACCGATTGGTTAATTAATAATTTTAACAAATTTTGATAATAAAAACAAAACCTAAAAAGTTGAAAACCAAATTTATTGGTAGACTGAAAAAATTAATTATATTTTTTTAATGATTCCTTATGACCTAAATTTTCTCACGTGGGAAGCCTTTGGACGTTTTCTTTCTATTCAATTTCTCCACTTTCCCAAATGAAATCAACACTAACATCGAGAAAGATGAGTTTTAAAATTTTATAATTTTTTTGGACTATTTTAATTTAGTGATAAATTTAAAAAATTAATTTAATTAATTAATCTTTTAAAATTTTTATAAATCAGATTATTTTTTTAATGATATAGTTAATCGATAAATATTCAAGTTAATATTTTAAAAATTGAACCAATTCGATTAATTTAATAATAACAATTTTAAATCGATCAATTTTTTAAT
>JANZLD010000006.1:2755130-2774439 GCA_026413575.1 Erythroxylum carthagenense | reverse complement strand
TTGGTAACATAAAAATAAAAATATTTTTAATTTTAACTATATTTTATTTTATAATAAAATTATTTATGCATATAAAAATTTTTAAAATATATTAAACAATATGCAAAGCACAGTATATTAATTATTATATAATTTTAAACCATATAAAACATAAAAAATAAGATATATTGTAAAATCATTTCTTTCCATCATATTCTATTCTATTTCATTATAAACCTTCATTTCAAACGATGGAATAACATTATGTTCTATTTTATTCTATTAATAACTACCCAATCAAACATAACCTTATGCAACAAGAGACCAAGCGCTTTAAACACCACAAACTCACTTAATGTCTGTTTGGATGGGTTTATATTAGTAGAATTTTCGTCAGTGGAGTTTTTGTTAATAGAAATTTTCTAAAAAGAGATTTTCTAATAAGTCAGTTTCCTATTTGACTATTATTTAAAAAAGAACTTTTTTAAAGAGCTTCATATAATAAATTGTTTGGTAACATAAAAATAAAAATATTTTTAATTTTAACTATATTTTATTTTATAATAAAATTATTTATGCATATAAAATTTTTTAAAATATATTAAACAATATGCAAATCACAGTATATTAATTATTATATAATTTTAAACCATATAAAACATAAAAAATATATCTAACCAAATATTTTTATGGATTATAATATAAATAAAACTAATATAAAAAATATAAAAATATTAAATAATTAAATAATATTATATAAATCTCAAAATAAACGTAAAGATATATTTGTGAGAATTGCGAGAATTATGTGTAAAATATAAGAGTAAATGGGACTAAAAATAAACTCATTAATTGATCTTAAAAATTTACTTGAAAAAATGATTTTTTTAAAAACTTCAAATTTGAGTTTATCAAAAAGTTGTATTTTACCTTCCAAAAAAGTCATTTCTGTAAAAAAAAGTGTTTTTAAATTTTATAGCCAAATATTTAGTTTTCGTAAAAAACAACTTTTACGATGAAAGAAAGCGCTTATTAGTATTGTTGTGTGAGTAGGGATAGAAAATTAGTCTTATCATTGCTACTCAAAAGCTAATGAATTAAATTTATTTTGATTGAATTATTCGGTGTATTTAGGTTTGATATTTTTTAAAATTTGATTGACTACAACAAATTAATGTAATAATTAGACTTAGATTTAAAAAATTTTGATTGGATTTAAATTTAAATATGAATTTATTCAAATTTAATTTGATCGAGCTTAAATTTAAAGTTTAAACACAAATTTAGATATTTAAATGCGTTCAAAATCTTAATGATATGAATTTGCAATGTTATAAGTAATGATTAAAAAATTCACTAAGTTTGATTTTAGTCAATTTTTTGGTTAAATTTATTTTAATAACTCTTATATTAAAAACTGAGCAGTTAATTAATTATTGATTACTTTTTATAAACTAAACATTATTTATATATTAAAATAAATCAATTAATTTTTATTTAATATTATTTTTAATTAAAATTTATAGATAATATCTTTCAATCATATTTCAAAATTTTTAATTTTATTTACTTAAATTTTAATTCTTTAATTTTATCATTCTTTAACTAGTTACCGTTTAAAGCTTTTAGAATTTGTTGTGACCCATTCTTAAAATGATAATGAGTTTAGATTAGAATATAGATGATAGGAGCAAAAATCATTTCACATAATTTGTGATTAAGTGTGAGAGATTTAAACATCTTTTTAACATCATGTATGGTTTTATTTGTAATTAAAGCATTATTTTTTAAATTAGTTTTTAAAATATTATGTTAGTAAAAATTTCAAATTGACTTTCTATTATAATTATATTTTATTAACTATTGTATAATGTAATTGATCTTAAACTCTTAATTTAATAATCTAATTATTCACTTGAATGTAATTCATATATTTTATATAATTAAAAATATTTTAAAAATAACTCAATAAAGACTTTTTCATATGAGATTCTAAATTAGGGTTTAACAATTAAAAGTATTACATTTGTTAAAATGAGAGCAAAGATGTGGCACGCACGTCTATGAAAAAAAAGAGCAGAGTTTAGAAGAGAACAAATATGTGTTAACACGACGTCGTTTATTTGTCTCCCCGCTTCTCTTCCGTCGCCCGGTACGATTCCATGGATTCGAAGTCGGAAAAACCTCTAGTCACCACGGCTCCACCGCAGAAGTCCACTTCCCCAACGTCTCCAGATGAGATAGACTTCCTGAGCCACCTCGAAATCTATCTCGCCAAACGCGACGGCGTCGATAAACTCCTCAAAATCTCGCGATACGCGACCAAGATCATCTTAGCCTCTTCGGCTCTTCCAGAGTCGTCACCCTTAACCAAACGGCTCAAGAGCTTCGAGTCAAGCGTAGGGCTGAGTCGCAAAGCGTTCCGTCTCGGAAAATTCGTCCAAGACGTCAACGCTCTGCGAGCCTCGCATTTGGACTCCAAGGAAGATATCGCCCTCGCCTTAATCGCGTACGGCGGCGAGGGATTGTATTACTTCGTGGAGCAATTCGTTTGGCTCGCGAAATCGGGCTTGATCGACGGGCGACACGCGCGGACGTTTGGAAGAGTGAGCGCGTGGGCGGAGTTCGTTGGGTACGCGGGGAGTATTTGTTTGAAGTTTAGGGATTTGAAGAAGCTGAGCGAGGACGAGACGTGTTTATTGTCAAGCATTGAGGTTGCGGTTTCGAGAGGGAATGGGCGCGTAGAGGAAGAATCTCGATTGAGAAAGTTGAAGCAGAAGATTTTGATGAAGAAGCTTTCGATTGTTCAGGATTTCGCTGATGGGTTGATGGCAATTGCTGATCTTCGAGATGGGAATGGGTTTTTATCGGCGCCGTTGGTGGTGTCCTCAGCTGGGCTTTTGTCTGCCATTATCAGTACTCATAAGAACTGGGTCTCCTGCTGAGAAAGGTTGGTATGGTTCATCAGAAGTCCCCTGAGGCGTCGGGTCTGGGGATGACTGTTGTTGTTGTTGGTAAATTCGGATAAAAGGATTGAAATGACTCCATTGCTGATGCTTAGGGGATACATTGAAAACTCATTGATGCTATTATTTGACATTGATCTTAAATAAAGCATGCCTGATACAGGATTTCCTTTTCCATTGAACTTGATCATCCGTATGAACAATCTGTTTAGTTGAGCTTCAGCGGTCTTTGGATGTTATAGGATGGGTAGATTTACAGAATCTGTAGGCCATGGAAGACTTTATGGGTTTTGATTAATTGCCTGAATCATCCATCCAACGGTATGATCTATCAGCTCCATGTTCATAATTCTTATCTTTAAACTGTCAAGAAATGATCTTTCTGTACGTTTGCTAGTACCTTTGATCATGAAATGGTTTTCTTCACAAAGCGTGATACGTTTCTTCGTATATTTAAAGCCTTATCAAGCAAATTTCTTAAATGTTCAAATTTTGTCTTAAATATGACAAAGATTATTATTATTATTGTTATGTTTTCTCTTTTCTTCCTCTTCTTATTACGAGTTAATTGAAATTAGTTTTTTTTATTAGTTAAGAATTAGTTAAGAATAAGGCTGTATATTATTGAACTTTTACAAATTCTATGTGACAGCGAGATTTATATCTGATGATATTGTTATTCTTGTTGTTGTTGATGTTTGATTATAGCTAATTATATATACCTTGATTCAATTAAGAGGTCTTTTTTTAATTTATTAAATTTTCTTTTAACTATGGCAAAGGTCATCATCAACACGCAGTTGAAGTCCTGCTAAAGTACAGTATTTGAAGAGGTCATATAATACATAATCTTATTTTTATCTAATAGAGAGATTGTTTCCGATAGATCTACACGTAATATATCACGAAGTTATTACAAAGTTAAAAATAGATATGCATATATATGCCAAATAAAAATAATAAAATAAAATAACTAAATATATTAATAAGTCAAATAAATATTAAAAAAGTAATAGTGACATTAATAATAAAAATAAATAAAATAATACAAAAATAACGTATATATAAAACATTTCAAAAATTAATAATAAATAATAAGATAATACGTACAGGAATATAAGTTTATAAAAATTATAATAATTTATTTAAACTATGATATGCTCGATTTTTCTTGTTCTTAATTTTTCACTTAATTTTTATTAAATTAATAATTAATAATAAATTCAAAAATTGAGTCTAATTAGTATTAATGCGTTCATTTTAATCTCAATATTTGGATCACTAAATCTTACCGTGGAGTCTGATTGTTTGAAAGTCGATCAGACAATTCTAGCTCCTTCACCACATTGGTTTGAGATTGGAATTTTGATTTTTGATTGTCTATCAATCAAGTAACATTTTCCTCACTTGTCTTTTTAATGGACGCATAAGATTGCCAACAAGGCTGCTCATTTATTAATCAGGATAGTCTTATTATATGCAAACTCACGTCACTGAACCGATTGTCCTTTTTGCTTAGACTTTATTTTAAATTCAGATAGTTATGTTTCTTTTATTGTTGAGGGTGAAAGACTAGTAGATTTCGGATGTATGGGACAAGCTTGTTGCCTTGGGATAATTTGCTTTGCCTTTCCTGTCAATGTTTTGTTTCTGCGTTAGCAACGATTTTTTTTTTTTAAATCACAATAATTGTATGTGATGGATCGAAGCTTAATCAATTCCACAGCTTAAACGTACAAGTAAGCATATAAGATGACAAATTTGATTTGGACGCCTAAGGTGCAATACACACAGGTCATGCCACTATGGCTACTACCTGAGTGTGACAGAAGCAGATAATCATACAGTTCAATCAAACAATCAGCTTCATCTTCTTCTTCATCTTCGGTAAACTTAATTACAATCACGGATTATACGAAACTGTTGTTGTTTGTTGACTTTTGTTCTATCTGTCATCTATCTAATCCACGGACGCATGTTCAGATATCAATCTTACGGCGGAGAAATGGTGAATCTGTAATATCCCTGCCCGTACGGTGGTGCGAATATTAGGAAACTTGCACTCCCAGAGACGGTGATTCAACCACGCCAACCACCCTGCACTTTCACTTCCCTTTCTCACATCCTCTGTTCTTTCTTTCTCTTTTTCTCGCTTAATTATTAAGTAATCAAAGATGCCTATATATCTAAATTCAATCCTCTCCTATCCGTAATTAAGCTTCGACAAATTCGGATTATTAAGCATAATTAATAACGGAGACCGAGCCGATGGGCATTAAAGCCGAACCACCGAAGCCACGCGCCGTCGAGACGGCACGTGACGACGGCTCCAACAAGGACGACCGACCGCTCCTCAAGTCGGACTGCAGCCGCAGCTCCCCTGTCAACATGGAGGAGCTTGAGAAGAAGTACGCGGCGTTTGTGCGCAACGACGTGTACGGTCCCATGGGACGTGGCGAGCTACAGCTGCCGGAGAAGGTTCTGTTGGCCATCGCGTTGGTGACGTTCGTGCCTATACGAGTAGTTCTCGCGATGATCGTGCTGGTTTTGTACTACGTCATCTGTCGCGTTTGTACGCTGTTCTCGGCGCCGAATCGCGACGAGGACGAGGGCCAAGAGGACTTCGCGCACATGGGAGGGTGGCGGAGGGCGGTTATTGTGACTTGCGGGAAGCTTCTTTCGAGGTTCATGCTTTTCTTATTAGGGTTTTATTGGATTAGCGAGAGCTATAGAGATCTAGAACTGCCTCAAAACAACAACTCTACTCAGGTATTCGTTTCTAATCTCTGTCCCATGCGCTTATGGATGTGAAATTAGATAATTCTGAGGCTATGTAGGGTTTTTCCATTTCTGGCTTGTTCCGATTTGATCTGCATTCTTCTAAATTTTAATTTTCGGTCTGACTTGAATTGGAGTTTTTGCTTCGTTTGACTTTATCTTAAGTTTTGACTTCAAATGCATTAAAGCTTATAAGACTGCTTTGTGCATGAGTTCAAACGTCGATTTCCCTCAAAATCGTCCAAGTTTTGGTCTTCAAGGATGGATTTATCTAACGCTTGTTTTCCTTTTCCCTTCTTTCTATGTTATTCGGCTTGACATTTGATCAGGGGAAAGGTCAATCTGAAGAACCTGAGAGACCTGGGGCAATAGTATCAAACCATGTTTCATACTTGGACATTTTGTATCATATGTCTTCTTCTTTCCCAAGCTTTGTCGCCAAGGTTTGTACCCCGTCAGAGTGGCTTGTTACTTTCTTGTAAGTTTCTTGGAATTTTTGTACCTTTTGGTTGTGAAACTGACGCGTGTATGTGTTATTGATTCTGAATTTCTTGGCTGAAGAGATCAGTGGCTAAACTTCCTCTAGTTGGTCTCATCAGGTCAGTTACTTCACACCAATGTCCCTGTACTGTTTTCTATTTCTTACGTAGAAAATTTTCTGTTATCTGCATTTTAAGCCCGTGATTCTTTTATTGAAATTCAGGCCTTTGAGCTGGTTTCTTTTGCGTATTCAAGTTCTTCTACTCTTAGAACTGCTGTTTGCTTTTTCTGCTGTGGCAGCTTTGTGATTAGATAATGTGACGATGCATATCATGACAATGCTTTGTTAGATAGTATTACATTCTTTAGATAGTAGGTTTCGTTTTTGCATTATCATCTGTTGTTGATTCACGTAAACAATACTGTGCAATATTGATTAGTTAATAATGGTCCATATTCATTAGTAATATTAAGCCTTGAGGTCTGAATTACAGCAAGTGCTTGGGTTGTGTATTTGTTCAGCGGGAATCAAAGTCATCTGACTTCAAGGGTGTTTCAGGTAATATAAGCAGTTGGCATTTGGATTTCCTTCACCATCATTGGATGCATCAAGTGTTGCCTTCTTTTCCAGACTTATACATCTTACTGCTTAATTTAGTATTGATATAGATATCGTGTAATCTATCTTGCAATGGAGTCAGTCATTGCAGGAAAGAAAAACTCGCTCCTAAAGCTCAACATTGACAGAAAAATAGAAGACCAATATCAAGAGGGAAGTTAACAACAGGAGAGATATTTTGTAATCTTTGGTGAACATATGTGGCATTGTAATATAAATAAGCATGTGACAACTATACAACCTCACTTGAAAAGTCAATTGAATTAACTTATTAGGTTTATGATACGAATGCTTACTTGTGGTCAATTTTTTATTGGTGCTATCTCATGAAAGTGAAACATTTTTTGTTTGAAATTTCAACACCCTGCTATTATAGGAATACTATTTGCAGGTATTGTGACTGCAAGAGTTAAGGAAGCTCATGAATGTAGATCTTCTCCTATGATGATGCTTTTTCCTGGTTAGCAACTTGACCACATAAATGCATTGCCCTTTTGCTTCTTGTTGCATGCTGGTATCCTTATTTTTCTTAAAAATGCCTCAGCACTTCTTCTTTTGATTGTGCCTGTTACTTAATGTTGGCAATTTCACTTTCACATGCTGTACCTGTGTCAAGATGCACTGTTGTGGCGTTAATTAAGGTCTTATGACCTGATGTCTTTTTGCTATGACTGTTTTGGATTTGAAGCTAGTGGAGCTTTTACTTTGCTTATAAATTACCAATATACTTAATATGTTGGTCTCTAATTTTGCTACAGAGGGCACAACTACAAATGGGGATTACATCCTTCCATTCAAGACTGGTGCATTCCTGGCAGGGGTCCCTGTGCTTCCAGTTATTCTAAGATATCCTTACCAAAGACTCAGTCTTGCTTGGGATTCCATATCTGGGGTGGGTTTACTTGTGCAATTTTGATTTTAATAAAAGTTTCAGATACAACTAAATTGTTTTATTAATTTCGATATTGGTAATGATTTTCCTACGATCTTGTGATAAATAATATACTCAACAATTAAAACACTGCATTTGATCTAGTAAATGACTATATGTGACAAAAAGAAGATTTGGAAGATCGCCTGATTTTTATCATAATATGTTACAAGTCAAACGGTCCTTCCCGGACATCAGGTTTTTCAATTTCTATGTGAATTCTTGTTTGTCAGTAATCTTGAATGGCACATTAACTACTGTTTTCTTTTTTGATGATAAAGGCTCGTTGAATTCAACATTAGTTTATTACCTGATTCTATTGTACATAAAACTTCTCTATTTGCAGGTGCGTCATGTAATTTTTCTTCTATGTCAATTCACAAATCACATGGAAGTGATTCGGCTGCCTGTGTACTACCCATCACAGGAAGAGAAGGATGACCCAAAGCTGTATGCTAATAATGTCAGACAGTTGATGGCTCGAGAGGTGTGCATTTCCTTAAAGTTGGAATATTGATGAATTTAGAAATCAATTTGTGATAGTTTCCTTTTGAGTTTTTATAGTACTACAATATGATCTGAAACTATTTTCTTAGTTGCATTGATGGAAAAGCACTTGGCACGAATGATATACCAGTTTTACAATTCTTTAAGCTTTAGATTTTAGATGACCACTGACAAAAATAATGCATCTGTCCTTATAAATTATAGAATCTTGGAAAAATACAACTTAACATCCATATTCTTGGACAGGTGGTTTAGGTTGTTAATGCCGATTCTAAGTTCAATCGTTGTGACAAAATCACAAATTGGTGTTATAGCAAGTAGCAATTGGATTTCTATTTCTGTTTTATTTTTGTTGCAGGGTAATTTATTCACATCTGATATTGGACTGGCCGAGAAGCGAATATATCTTGCTGCTCTCAATGGTAATAATAGCCTGCCTACTGTTTTGCACCAGAAAGACGATTGATAGTATCATGGCCACAGCTCCCAAATGATAATTAGTTCTTTGGAACTTAGTTTGTGACGGTATTTACTCATAAATGACAGCCAAAACATGGGTGCTTTAGGTAGTTTTTGCTGAAAAAGGACAGAGAAAAGAAAATCCAGTGTGCTAGTACTGTCTTGTAAAATCTTCTTTTGGGAACTTTGGCCATTGAATACAGTTTGCGAAGCATGCAAGATCTATCTGGGTTTTTCTCTCTTTCAGTTCATCCACAAAATAAGTTTTAGTATATCCCCACAAAGTCCTCATGAGTTGGAACGTCCCTTATGAAAAACTGAAGCATCTTTTCCTGTTCCTGCAGGTTTATTGTGACAGTGCTTATTGGGATACGCCATCTGTCTGTATATTTCTTGTATGATTTCTGTTCTAACCCCCCAAAAAGCAAAACAAAAAAAAAAAGTGAAAATCCAAAGAAATCATGTGCAGAATCAGGATTACACCTCTCGTCTATTGAAAACTGTATTTACTTGGATCATGTAATAACTGCACTGTTACTCTGGGCGGCATTTGCAAAGTGAGCCATTCTCTTTTATTTCAAGGGTTTATCGATTTGTATCTCAAAAGAGTTCTTCTTCTGTTTGCAATATGTATAAAACAAGGGTAAAATGTAAGATTAGGTTATGAATTGACCCATTTTGAATGGTTTCCTTTGTTGATCATATTTCACACTATTAACTGACCGTTTCACTACAATAATTTAAGTTATTGCGTAAGATCGGCTTAATTGATTTTATATATTAATTAATACACTCTTTCAAGTAAAAATTATTTAGGCTTGAAATTTATACAAATTCACTCTATCTTGTGTTGAATAATAGGTGAGTAGCAGAATTTAAACTCACAACTATCTGATCACAAAAATTCTGATACTATATTAAAGGACCGTTTCATCATAATAACTTAAACTGTTATGTGAAATTAATTTAATTAAGTTTATATATTTACTAACATACGCAAAAGCAATTTGTTCCTTTGGCTTATAATCAGAAAAGAGTACAGGATGCAAGAGTTCAGTTGTCAATTTTTACGCTCTCAAGGATATATATATATATATATATATATATATAAATAAATTGAACATGCCTAAAACTCAGAATCATATTGCAGCCGTATATACATACAGAATCCACAAACAAAGATGAGCAGCAAGATCACTTATATCTTGTCTTGGAACAAACTTATCCATGACTTCTTAAGGCTACAAGGAAGGAATCGAAGTGGCACCACAATCGTTTTTCAATAACACAGACTAGTTTTACAATCATGACATTCAAAAAGGCAGTCATTTTTCACAGACTTCTCCCCCAGTAAGTGAATGAGGGAGTATTGACTTAGCAGAGGATGTCCGTAAACGCTAACGAACCATTCCAATCAGGTTTTTCTCATCTTTCCTTCAAGGAACCATTGACGGACCTTCGCAATTCCCATGGCAGGCAGCCTTTCAAAGGTGACTGAAGAAACATTGAAGAAGTTGATAGCTGCTTTTGTCGCATTGAGATCGACGATAGGTAACTAAATGCACTTCTCAGCCTTGTCTTCTCACTGTCGAAAGGCTGGCTGCCGGGTTCATGCGGCACAGCAGATATCTTGAGGGATTTAGGAAGCATGCAGTTGCAGATTGAACCTGTTATAATATAACAATTTCAATTCCTTATCCAATGCATAATACATTTTTTTTAAAGAATTTCTTTTCGATCCTATCAAAAAGAAGCTAGTTATTTTAGTTCTACGGATGAAGTTGGCAAAATGAAGTATTCTTGCACGCTGGGTCATGAGGGAAGTACCTATTCTGGCCAGCCGATTCACCCATTTCGGAATTGGTTTCCCAGTCAGTTTGTAACAAATGTCCTTGCAGAAATGGTTGCAGTTCTTCACTATCAAGTGATATGTATCACCATGGTAGTTTGCAGCATGCTGCTCCATGAACTCTCTCACCTGATTAGGATCCAAGCAAGTGGTTCCAATGAATATGGACTTCCTGAACTTGAAGCCCGGACACTGGCGAGGTTCCACCTCAAAAACACCGCTTGTCGGGTAGTCATGAGCTCCAAATGCATACTCCACACCATGAACTGCAGGATGGCAACCAAATCAGCACTCAGTTAAATATGGGACGCAAATGATGAAGAAAAACAAATTGCCAAAACTTTTAACAGCTGAGGACAACTTGTGCATTTTAACTTCTCCTACAGGATGGTGTAGCATGATAAATTCACAGGCGCAATGGACACAATGTGTTCAAGATATACAAATATAACCCACCAAGGAAATACACATGTTTAAGCCTCACCTTCAATGCCAGAGTGAAAGATACCAACGCCTGCCCAATAAAAGTAGCCATTCATGGGCGTCAAGTCATAAACGTTCAAATAAACCGGTGCACTGCCAGAACCATAGCTACCAGACCTTGGTTTGGGGAACAAGCAAAAGCAAGTCACTGATTTCTCTTTCAAACGAAGAGGCATAATAGATCTCCATCCTTTCTTTGATCTAACTTTCATGTTCCCTTTAATGTGTAAGAAGCAATCCGATCAATGGCTCTCCCCACCCTGAAAATATACCATTGAAGGAGGCCTTCAATGACAATGGAAGCAGAGAACCAGAACTAAGCACAAAGTACAACTACTAGCTGAAAATTTTCAAATTTCATAGGACGAATAGAAGGAGTATTAACTAGTAGCTAAAACTCACAAAATTAAGAAACATGACTGATATTAAATTGCTCGCATATCAAGCTTCAGGTCTGTATTTAAGCTGAAATGCTGAAATTTCAGATTTGATATAGTTGGATTTTTAAGGTGCTGGAATTTGGTAAGGAAGAAAATAGGAATTACTCCTGAAAAATTTAGATCTATTATTATTCAAAAGCTGAATAAACATATTTATAGAGAAGTTCTTAAAACCCTTATTCTAGTAGGAAAAAGTTCCTAACAGATTTAAATCTTATCCTAATAAAAGTTCTCTAAGTTTAAGTCATAAACAAATAGGATAACATATCTAAAACTAGAATAACATGGTTATCTTACTAGTACTCCCTATATAATAAGGAAACTCAACGTAATCTAAATTTCAACCCTTGTCTTTGCTATCAACCCAATTCCCATCCTTCATCCACCAAATCATTATAACTCCTAAGTTTGTATCATCTTACAAGTTACTGACTGCCAACAGTTCAGAGATCCTTTCTTCTCCACCTATAGAAAAAATATCAACATCTCACCCCACTAGCTCCCAAAAAATAATGAGTGAAAATTTTTGAAACAAGAGGTGTCTGATGCAAGAGAAGTTGGAGTACACAGAAAAAACACAGTCCTATTGTAGAAATCAATGTCTACTCATATTTTCAGAATTTCAAATTTGCTCTATCAAGCCATTTGAGCATTTAGCGGACAACGTACAACATCCGAAAGCTCTAAAGATCGCAAAGCATCAAGCTCCTAAGTGATTTCCCTTTTAGTCTGACCATCATTACTTGGAACTTTATTTAGATCAATTGGGACATTCCTTATAGCTTGATGAGTAGTCGATATTACTTGGAAAAGAACGATCTTAGCAAATAAGCCAAAAGAAACATCTTACATGCAGAACCTTAAGCATTTCATTGAGGAAATGGTGCAACAGATACTAACCCTAATAGCTTAAAAGTATAGTTTAGTACCGAAAATAGCATAGAGAAAGAGTAAGTTCCTACACCAGACCAGCTAGGAATGGTAACAGAAAAGTTCTGCTCAAATGTATAAAACTTTACTAAACTAAAAACCAAGAAGGAAACACCGCAATGCATAATTGACTTGGATCGAGAATTCAGCAGACCCTATAAAGATTCCAAGTTGTTCAGTAACTCCTCAAATAAACCTTCCCCATCCAACATTAGAAAGCAGCGTTGTCTCAAATGCCCAGAAGCCAAATGCTCGTAGAATTCTCGGAGGAAACAGGAGCAAGCTTGAAACGTTCTAAGTTCCACTCAGTAGCGTGAAGGAAGTCTCAGATCTAGTCAAAGTTATAACTTTAACCCCATTTTTCAACCATTAAAGCCTAACAATGTAGCAGATTAAACAGAGAGAACCGTTAATCCCGGTACCTATCTGAAGACTGCAATTACATATGTGCAGATGACAGAATCACTAGCACCGCAAAAAAGAAGAAATTGAAAAGGACAAGACTTGGGATCCTGCAAAATGAACTTTCAAGCCAGCTAGTTATAAAATTTCAAGCTTTTGACCTACAATTTTCTTCCCCTAAAATATTTCTCAGGATCCAAGCAGACCCATGAAGATAGAAGTACTAACATATATACGAGATGAATTCAAAAGCAAGCAGAAACTGGAGGAACACAAATAATGCAAGATCAGAGCACATAAGAACTCACGGATTTCCTATGAGCGCTATAAAGTAGGGTAGCCACTAAAGCCAAATAAACCACCTTCACTACAGAACATCTTTGACTAGCTAACCAGAGGCCAAGATTACGCAAACCCCATGAACAGAAACAGCCTTAGCTGCCTCTCTCACACACTTCACACACTCCACTCTCCTCTAAGCAGTAAGCAGATAAAAAACCACAAAAAGTTGAGATCTTTGGAGAGAAAATAAGCCAAAGATGGCAACTTTAAAGACAACACACAAAATTCTCTCTCCCCCTTGCTAGCATTTGGCTCTGATTTCTATTATTGCTTTTTGATTTGCTTTCTGACTGCTTTAGTGCTAAATCACTGGCATATCTCTCCTGCCTTAAATTTGTTTTTTCCTGTTACTTTTACCAATTTAGATATTATTCCGAAATATTGTATGAATATTTAAGGATAATTATTATTTTTATTAAAAATACATTATAATATATTTCATTTAAATTATTCAATAACTCAGTAAAAAATAAAATTTTATATCATTTAAACTCATAATATTTAAATTAATTAACACTTAAAATTTCTGATTAAATATTAATCATTCTTATCCAAAACCCTATTCAATGTGACTTGTTTCTTAATCACACACCATTTATTAAGTTAGAAGTCTCTGAGTTGGTATTAAATAATAATTAATCATTAGGATATATTAATTATTATAATAATGAATAACGCTTTCATGTCAATTTTATTAAATAAATGCATAGAGTCAACGTATATCTTGTCTTTATCCATTTTTAAATCATCATTTCGTTGCATAAGAAAACAAATGAGAAATGATGGTCAAGTGTACCTTTTGCTTGCTATAAATATATAAGTAATCGGCAAAAAATTCAATCATTTCGATAAGTTTATTAGTAAAAATATTGAATCGTTTAATTTTTTAATTTAACTAATTTTTATAACTAAAAGTTAATTAATTTATTAAATAATTAGTCAAATTTTATAAAATAATAAATTCTTATAAACTAAAATAAAAAATAATTTTTATTTAACATTTTTAATAAATTTTCAAATTTTTTAATAGGTAAGAACAATATTTTTTGTTCATATTTTAATATTTTAATTTTATTTAATCTTTTAAACTTTAAACCTCTTATCTTACCGGTTTAATTTTCAATCTAGTTTTTAAAACATTGCATATAAGTAATGTCTGTTTTCTTTAATTCTCTAGGTTGAGAATTATTTATTTTAATCAATTCAAAGAAATATATTAGAAGATATAAAAAGAAAATTACAAAGATAATAACATAAATAAATTAATAATTGACATTTCAAAATATATTCCAAATTCAAAGTCTTAGGTGAGTGAAATGAGATTAAAGTTAAAAACACAACAAACTAATAATTTATTAATCAACAACATATCTTAATATTCTATATATTATTTATAGATATTCAAAAATACAATATTCATGCAACATAGAGTAACATACATTTTATATAAATTCACACCTTCTAGAAATTACTCTTTCAAAATTCTTAAAAAATGATATTTTGTTAATTTTGTTAATATAAGTTATTATATAATTAACTATTATATATCTTTTGTTTATATAAAATAATTAATTATACAATCATAAACCTCTTTATCGAATAAGAGTAAAGTTGTGTATTATTAAAATCTTTTTAAATCTTACATTTCGTTGAAACTTTCTCTTACATTGTTGTTGTAATAATTAATTATACGAAGTTTATGTATAATTTTTTATACTAATTCAAAGTAATAAAGATAATTTTTAAAATTATAAAATTATAAAAAAGTCTAAAATAAATAAAAAAGCTTTTTACCTAATCTTATTTAATGCAGTTTGCAATTTAGAATGAGTAGATAGCCACCACCAACTCATAATCAATTAAAAAATAAAATGAACGGACAAATATTTAAACCCAATTAGTGTCGAAGACATTAAACTAAAGGATTAAATTTTTTTATTCAGTTAATCAACTTTACTCTATTTTATTAAATTTTACTCACATATTTATGTAAGTAAAATTTATATTAATATTAAACTAAACTTGGTTTGGGGTCGGGAGCTTCACGGTCAGGTATTGTCCCATTTGGTCACACCCATATTCTGTAGGGGGTGTTGCGCATCCTGTGAGGGCAGCGGGAGTCGAACCTGTGACCTCAGGATTTTGATGCGTTGAGACGCACGCCTCTCACCACTGGGCTTAGGCGTGCGTCTCAACGCAACAAAACCTTTTGGTCAGAGGTTCGAGTCGCAACTTCACCCTGACAGACCAAATGGTACAATACTAATTTGTCTTGAGCTGGACTCTGAACCACAACAACGTAAGCCGGTTAACCCACCCAAACCAAAACTAAATAACACATAACTATAAGACGCTCCAATCTGAAATTATGGGTTAAATTAAAGTGGTCGTCTTATTATTATTATTATTTTATTTCAAGTCGCTTTCATTCTCACAAGTCAATTTACGTTTGAGTGTGTGTATATATATATATATATATATATATATATATAATTCAATATATTATATAAATAAGGATCTTTAAAGATTCTTCACGAAGGTCTTATGTCGAGTTGTTGGCTGAATTATTGAGGATTGCATTCTCGATTAAGACTCAACTAGAAGTACGCCACTTGGACACGGTCGTGGGAAATGTTTTTTATTAGACGGAAAATTAAATTGATAAAATAAAAAATTTAAAAATTTAATTAATATTAAATTTTTATAAATTAATTAAAAATTAAATAAAATATTTAATTAAATTTTAAAAAGATAATTTAAAAATTTATTCTTACCTATTAAAAAATTTATAATTTAATTAAAAAGAAGATTATTAAATAAAAATTAATCGATTTATTTAACTTATAAAATTAACCGATAAGTTAATAAACAGACTCATTTTTAATAACAAAGATTATCAAATTGATAAAACCGATTTAGTTTTAAAACTTTGGTTATGATTATAGAAGAGCACAGTTACACTAATTATTAGCAATGCCCTGGTCATTTTTTATCACTTGAGTTGAATTATTTAAAATTTAGAATTTAATTTTTCTCAATAGTTATTAAATGAATTAGAATAATGATTAAATTGTAATTATAATATTATAATCATAATTACAATATAAAACATTCATAATTGGATTTTTAAATTTGTCACTGTTAGTATTAAGAGTTCTTGGAGCCAAAAAAAATTGGAAAACTACATGAGTTTGGTGAAACTGGAAAGTAAAAGAGAGACCAATGTCTTTTTATCTCTTATAATACATTTGCACTGGTCTTTAAAAATGTTTGATAATGATTGCTGTCTGGATAAGAATCGATTCAAAGACACCTTTTTTGACCCTGCTCAATCCAAATCTGACACCCGAATCCAATGATTAAAATTAATATGAAAATTCCCAAGGATTGATTGGCAAAGCTTTGAGGGTGGGTCATTATTTAATATTAATTTGAAGAATAATAACTATAAAATATATTATTATAAAAATAATAATTCAATTTTATTATGAATAATTTATTAATAACAAATGTTCCTATTGTCATGGGAACCGAATCATCTGTTCTTGTTAATCAGTTCTAACTATGTGTCGATTAATCTCATTCACACATTAACAAGCATACGGAATCCTCTGTTTTTAAAATAGTATTCCAATCATGGGCTAGTTAATCTCATTAGCTGATTATGCAGGACTCACATAAATATGTGGACAAAATTAACTAGCACATGGTTTGCATACTATTTTGGGAACAGAAGATTCGACGTGGGCGTCCTGTAGCCAAGACTTAAGTTCACATTTCTATGCTTTTTAGATGATCATTCTAATACTGAAGTCCCCAAAATAATTCTCTTTTATGTTTTCTAATTTAAGACAGCAAAATTTATTAATTCATTTTCTAAAATAAAATAATTAGTGAATTATTATATTTATATTTACAAAGTGTTGAAATAAGGTTTTATTCAATTAGGGTATGAGTAGCATCTCACCATTAATCACAACTCATTCGTTGATTATTCAACATCAGTCTTACTTCCACTTAGGCTGTGTTTGATGAGAGATTTATTAATTGCATAAAATATAATATAATATAATTTCATTGTTTGGGAAGAAGGTTTATAATAGAATGAGATAGAAGATGAGAATTTTATATTACATCTCATTCCATCCCAAACAGTAAAAATAAAAAATCTCCGATTTGGAAAGTTTAGGATGGAATGTAAAATTATAAATAATTTTACACTATATTACATTATAAATCCTTATCTAAACAACATTTCGCTATATTACATTACGAACTTTTCTATCCCGCCAAATATCAATTTTCTAATATTACATTTCATTCCATTAAAAATCTTATATTCAACCAAACGTAGCCTTAGTTTTACATCCTGGTTATAGATATTGGTCGGGTCGGTCGTGCAGGGCCCGAACTCAGTCAAAACGACCCGTGGGTCGATCGGTCAATTCTTCAAAGATTAGTCTCATACCTAATGGCTATGTCAAGCCCAGGCCCGATCCACGCTCTTCTTAGCCCGTCCGCATGTGAGAGACTCTCATATACACGTAAAGACCTAAACCTAGTTGTTGCTCCATATATAAGGTATAATTCTATCGTAACAGAGGTACGTAATCATAACCTAGTTTTCTCTGCATACAGCAATCTCACCTTCACCAAAAAGACTGACTTGAGCATCGAAGGGGCTAATCGGGATACAACCCCCGACGTGCCTTCTTTGTTTTGCAGGGACCTTCACGTCGAAGTCACCACAGAAAGCAACCAACTCATGGATCCAAACGGCAACGTTCAGTTCCGTCAGAATCTGGCAGAACCAATTGGCGCCCACCGTGGGGCCCGACTTCAGGGCACCACGTTCAGAAACACACAGATCAGTCAGGCGACAGCGACAAATCCCGATATAGCCGCTATCGCGGCTCTAGCGATGCAACGCATTGGTTTGCAATTACTTGCAACCCTACCGCCTGCGCCTCATGTTTCCCGCACGGAATCTTCAGACCCGAATGATCAACCGCAACCTCAAACCTTGGAACAAGAAGAACAGAGCGTAGCTTTGGAGGATAACGCTGCACTCAATATGCGCCCGAATCTCCAACACCGATCGGATGCAGATCCTGTTCCGTCTATACACACCTCCCTCACCCGAAAACAGAATGAGGAAGCGGCTGATCTGTTGATTCGCCAGATTTTGCAGTCTCAACCAGCACAACAGCAGTCGTCTGCACGGCAAGCCGCACAACAGACCAGCATGACGACTGATCACCACCCAACTGAAGCCCTAGAGAAAATCGTGGACGATCTGATTAACGCAGCTATGAGCTTCCGCCCAGATCGCCCGACGGCACAGTACAGCTCTCCCTTCACTCCGGAAATCTTGGATAGCTTCCCAGCGCCCGGCACCAAAATACCGACGCCTGAAAAATACACTGGAAAGACCGACCCCCTGGATTACCTACAGCACTTCCAGTCCATGATGAATCTACATTGCGTTCCGGATGCCATTCAGTGTAAGGCTTTCTGCACAGCCTTCCAAGAGGGAAATTGGCGATGGTTTAATAGCTTGCCCCCGAGCTGTATCACATGTTTTGAAGATTTTAGGTTATTATTCCTGAACCAGTTCGCCACCAGTAAGCGGCCACAGAAGACAGCTTTGGAGGCAATGCAACTGACCCAAGGAAGGAACGAAAGTTTGCGGGAGTTCATCACTCGGTTCAATAACGAAGCGGTCGAGGTCTCCGACCTCACTTGCTCGTCCATGTTGGCAGCACTTATGAACAACACGAGGGATGAGGAGTTTAAAAAGTTGTTAGCCCTCAATCAGCCCCGATCCGTTCAGAGAATAAGAAACAGGGCGGATAGGTACATTCAGCTTGAAGAAGTGCTGAAAATACAAGACGTCGGATAGATGACCGCTCGCCAAATGACAGAGCGAGCAATTCGCACAAGCGGCAAAAAGGCCAATCGAGCTGGAGAAAGCCAACCGATCGACAGGGATATCGACAGGAGTTCACCCTGCTCAACAGGCGATATGCGGAAGTACTGGCAGCCATGAGAGCGGATGGGGAAACTATCCGAGAACCCGATAAAATGAAGACTCCCTATAAGGATAGGAACCCCAATTTATATTGCCGTTTCCACAAAGACGTC
>JANZLD010000006.1:2660827-2672271 GCA_026413575.1 Erythroxylum carthagenense | reverse complement strand
TGTCTGAATTCAACTTCGTCTGTTTTTCTTTTTATTTGTTCTCTTTTTGTTATACATCAAAATCATATTGAATCAAATTCATTCTGACTTAACATGCATATGAAGAAGAAAATGAATTAAGGTTGAGGGATTGATGAAAATCCCATTTGGGAGTGGTTTTGCTTTGATTGATGAAAAAAAATTATATCGATTTGGTTTTGGATAGACCCAATTGTCTAAGCGGATTGAGGTAGATCGGATCGTCTTTGTAATTTTCCAACGCGTTTGTTTTTTTTGTAAAGTATGCGTTTTCGGATGTCGGAGTTAAGAGTTTTGTCCTTAAGTGTTTTGTTTTCTTTGGTTCCGAGCCTTTTGGATTTCTTTGGTTTTGGCCCACGCTTTATATTTCAAGATCTGTTTTTCGAAAAATTCTGTGAGCACGCTTTTTGATTCCGAAAGGTTGGGTTCCAGAAACGGGTCCCAACAAGTCAAATGCTTTTACACATGCATGCGAAAAGAAGAAATTGATGGAAAGCTAGCCATCATATCTTGGGTGTTGAATGTGAGATCTTGATAACATAGGATATATTTGGGAATATTTTGAGCATAGCTCCCATAGGTAGGATTGGCCTTCCTTGCCATAAATAGGACAATGTTGATCTTAATTTGGGAAAGGTTATGAAATTCATATGTCTGCATACTAAGAATGTCCATAAAAGGAGACCCATGTGTAGAAATCTAGACTTATTGCCTAGATGCCTTACATCAATATCGGCTACTTCAATTTTTCCAAGAAGTAGCTCAATATCGGCTACTTCAATTTTTTCAAGAAGTAGCTCAATAGAATGATGTAGTCTTTTGGATACATGTGTGGTATATAATCTACTGAAGGGTAACAAAATGAATCTCCCATTAATGATTATGAAGTTTAAGGTGGAAAAGGGAAGTCACGAGAACACTACTAGAGGTATGCCTGATGGAATGTTGTTAACCAAGATCTTCATATATTTTAGAGTTTCTTTTGACAATCTCATGTGGCATGAGCCTGGTAAGTTTCATTCATCTATCCCTTCCCAGTTTGGGTACAAGTTGAAAGAAAATATTTGGGTAGAGAAGAAAACAAAAAGAGTAGCAGGCTTCTTAAGTCTTACCTCAGAGCAGAGGTCTGAAAGGATACTAGAAATTGTAAGTCTTACTTCAGAACAACAGGCTCCTGCCCCTCCTCAGGACACATACAATATGGATTTTTTATAATTATTGAGGGACATTCGCTCAAATCAAGATCAAATATGTGAACAAATTGACAAACACTAAAACTAAGCCTTGGATTTGCAAATTCGCCTTAGGAAAAGTCCTCACTAACTATGTCAATTTTTTCTCATCATATTTCATTCTTTTTACCTAACTTCCTTCGTGTACTCCCTTTTTTTTTTATAATGACAAATGAGGAGAGTTTATGTGGATATATTTTGCATATTTCTACATACATGATGATATATTTCCCAATGCATATTTTTCAATGTTGCCTTGGTTATATATGTGATTGATTCTAAAGTTAAACTTGTGAAAATCTGTGATATATAAACGATAGGTTCCATTCTTAAGAGACAGACTCCTTCTAATTATATCTAAACATATAAAAGTCATAGGTATCTTTTGAAATCATCTATTATCCTTTTAAATTTTGAAAAATATATCTATTATTGCTTGTCATCATCAAAAAGGGAGAGATTGTTAGCTCAAGGATTATGATTAATGATTTTGATGATAACTGTATAATATTTCAAAATTCAAATTGGATTTATTTCCTTATATAATTAACGTCTTATTCCTAAAAGAAAATAAAATCATAAGAAAATCTTTTTCTTTCTTGCAGGAGCCTTCATTATGAACTTACCTTATTAGAAATGGTTTATCTGAAAGGATCCTAAGATTTTTTGGCAAAGATGACATCAAAATCATTTAGATTTAAATATATCTAGTTAACTTAGGATGCAAAATGAAGCAACGGCTAGTTGAAAAAATTAACTATTTAAGAAGAGTCAATGCAACTGTAAACAACAATAAAACGATACAGAAGCTTGCGAAGCTATATTATCAAAACTCATCTAAAGCATATACATTCTTGAAAGTGATATCTTTGTAAAAATTCCCTTGTGCATTAGAAAATGAAATTCTGTTAAAAGAGATTACTGAAGCTCACATAGAGCAAACCTCATTTCTAATTGAGAGTTTGTAGAGGCTAGTGAAATACTACTAATGTGAAAAGTTAAAGAACTTTGAAAAATATTAACTTGTAAGCTTAAAGAGGCTTGTCAAATTACTACTTGTTTTTATAGTGAAAAGTTCAAGTTGAACACTTAAGGATTGGACATAGGCTTGGACTGTAAGTCAAACCAATATAAATCGACTGCATTCTTCTTCTTCTTTCTCTCTCCTTATCTTTTATATTCCCACATTATATTATGTGTGGGTTCATTTCAACAAGAGGCTACTTCACTTTTATAATAGGTTCCTCTTGTTTTCGACTTGCTAACGGTTCCTTTTATTTTAATAGACGCCTTCTTTTTATTATTTCAATAGGACTTATACTTTAGCAGGCTCTATCGTCTAATAGGCTCCTATTGTTTTAATTTTTAACAACCTCCTATCTTTACACGAATTGAAAGTAACTTGAGAAATTAAAGTCACACACAATTCACCCCTTTTGTGTGTGTTTGATATATCAATGAAGAGAGGCTAATTATTAGGTACTAAGTAATGTTAAATAATAGCTTTTCCTATAGTCTATTAGAGCTAAAAGTGCAACAAATGGTGGAGCCGAAGTATCCATTTCTATAGCAATTTGGACTTGTTAAAAGCTGAAATTGGATAAGGCAATTTGAGCTTCATGTGTTATGATACATTCAACGTTACTAAACATTTTGCAAATAACATAAGTTAAAAGAAAATTCTGTTTTCAATTGCATATCTAGATAAAAAGCTTTGGAGTTTAAAGAAGGCAAAATTAGGCGGACTTAATTCAGTTCAAAATCAATAAATAAAACTTATTTTAATTAAAATTTAGGCGGAATTCACAATTTAAATCAATTTTGAATTCATATTTCATGATTTAATTCGATACAAAATGCTTCAAAATTATTAATTAAAATAATGATGTCTTGTTTAATAAAACTAGATCAACATTTTCCAAATTGTCCAACTTATCTTATGGAACAATAATGTTTTGTGTAAAAATGAAAAAAGAAAAAAAGAAACACACATTTTAGCAATATTTTAAAAACTAAATTGGTTTGGTCAGTTTAACAGTAAAAATTTTGAACTAACTAATTTTCTAGTTCAATTTTCAACTTTCCAGTTTGATTTAATTTAATAATAATTGTTGTTAAAAAATAATCCTTTTATTAATTAAGCGGGCATTTTTTGTAAACTAATCAATTTTTATAAACTAAAATAAATAATTTAATTTTTATATAATAGTCTATTTTCAATTAAACTTTAAAATTTTCAGTAAGTAAGATAATCTTCTTCAATTATTTTTTAAATTTAATTTAATCTTTTACCAGTTTTATAACGATGTACTCCCTAATTCCCAATAATCAAAGTTTATGTGAATACCTAAAATAGATAGATTTCTTTATCTTATAGGTCAATATCAAGTGGCATCAAATTAATACTAATAGTTAGTATCATCTTTACCGATATCATATTAGAACTGACAATGTTATCTCTGATAATTGATTTAGAAAGAAAAATGATTAAGAGTTCTCACATAAGCAAAGTAAGCAAATTGGTATTAAAAGACAAATTATTGATGGTCAT
Source organism: Erythroxylum carthagenense (assembly GCA_026413575.1). Lineage (NCBI taxonomy): Eukaryota > Viridiplantae > Streptophyta > Magnoliopsida > Malpighiales > Erythroxylaceae > Erythroxylum > Erythroxylum carthagenense. The sequence goes on along the minus strand of JANZLD010000006.1, from coordinate 2,668,470 downwards.
TGCTTTCTTATTAATAATACTGAAGCCTATATATATTTAGGAAGAGATAGCATCCTTACATGTAAGTAAGGGAGAAAGAGTATTTGATCTTTAAATTGAGAAAGAGTATTTGATCTTTAAATTGGTACATGAACATTATGAAAGAATCCTCATTTATTTAGTAAGCATCTTGAATATACTATTTAGCTATATGATAAAAAAAATTGAAAAATGGAGAGGAAAATTAATTGATTTATTTTGGTTTATAAGAACTTATTAATTTATAAAAATTGACTGATTAACTAATAAACTAATCAATTTTTAGCAACAAGAATTATTAAGATAAATCAAACCAAAAAAATAAAAATTGGGCACTTTAAAGTTTTTACGATTGAATTGATCGAACCGATTGAATTTTTAAAATAATTGCTAATTAGGTATCCAAATGATACGAAGGCTTTGAAAATTTTTAGTCCCTTTTTTTAAGACAGAGGCATAACAGCCTAATTCATATTCACAAGTGAAAGAAATCTACTCTCTAACATCAAAAGCCCCCTAATCCCAACGGAGGAACAATCAAAACCTGCACTCCCGAGAGAAGGAAACAAACACACTTCGCTAGAAAATCTGCACACCCATTGGCCTCCCTAGGCACTGACTAGATACGAACATGCTAGTCCCGAAAAAGGAGGGCTTTGATGGATGGCAATAACTGTCCATGTTCGTTATCGATGTTCCCATGCAAAAACTGAGATATGGCCATCTCATTATCAGTCTCCACCACGACAGATCTTATACCTTGATTACAGGCAAAAAGCAAGGCATGCGAAATTCCCAAAAGTTTAGTTTTTAAAGTAGACCCTCTGCCTAGATTCAGAGCAAATCCTTTGAATCAGACTCCATTATGATCATGTAACAACTCTTCCTTAATATATTTAGGGAGAGATAGCATTCTTACATGTAACAAAGGGAGAAAGAGTAATTGACCTTTAAATTGGTACATGAACGTTATAAAAGAATACTCATTATTTAGTAAGCATCTTGAATATGCTATTTAGCTATATGATAAAAAAAATGAAAAAATGGAGAGGAAAATTAATTGATTTATTTTAGTTTATAAGAACTTATTAATTTATAAAAATTAACTGATTAATTAATAAACTAATCAATTTTTAACAATAAGAACTATTAAGATAAATCAAACCGAAAAATTAAAAACTGAACAAAAAAATTGGGCACTTTAAAGTTTTTACGATTGAATCGATCAAGCCGGTTGAATTTTTAAAATAATTGCTAATTAGGTATCCAAATGATATGAAGGCTTTGAAAATTTTTAGTCCCTTTTTTTAAGAAAAAGGCACAATGGCATAATTCATATTCACCAGTGAAAGAAATCTACTCTCCAACATCAAAAGCTCCCCCAACCTCAGTAGAGGAACAACCAAAACTACACTCCGACAAAAGAAGCAAGCATACTTCGATAGAAAATCTGCACACCTGTTGGCCTCCCTAGGCACTAACTAGATACGAATATGCTAGTCCCGACAAAGGAGAGCCTTGAGCCCTGGGTCGATACTGGAAGCCTAGGAGAGCTACCTACTCCAACTATCGTCTATGTACGATCCATACTAGATCTGACCAACTGCCCATCCTACCTTCTCTACGTTCTTGACAGCCCACCTTTGTCTCAGTAGAGTCTTTCAGTGGCATGTTTTGGTCTTCTTCCCCATTACTTAGAAAGAGTGAGCCAGCTCCCAAGCAATGGGAGGAGTTCAGGGCTCTGACCGCGTGCCTATTGAAGAATGAGTCGGCGACTCATCGGCAATGGCTTGGTTAAGGGAACCCACCGGAGCCGTAGCGAAAGAGAGTCTTTATAGGGCAATTGTCACTGCTTATGGACCCGAATTTAGATGATCTATCCATGACCAGGATAAAGCTTTCGAGTCCGAGTGGCGGCATAAACGTCTTTTAATTTTCAAAAGGACACAATAAGTCCTATAATGTCCTATAATAAATTCAATTCTTGATTTCAATTCCATAGAATTGAGGCCTTCTCTTTTTCATTTCTTTTTTAAGTTCAAAATTTTTATGATATTTTCGACGTTAGAACGTATATTAACTCATATATCTTTTTCGATCATTTCAGTTGTAATTACAATTCATTTGATAACTCTATTATTCAATGAATTCGTCAGACTATATGATTCATCAGCCGTGTGCAACGAAACATGTAAGCACGGCTTGGGGAGGGATTTTTTTACCTATTGTAAATCCATTTTCTACTCCATCCGACTAGTTCCGGGTTCGAGTCCTGGGCAACCCATTATAACTATCTAGAGATTTCTTGTAAAAACACTAGCCCCGTTTAGTTCATAATGAGAATATTGAATTCTTTTTTGATTCTATGTATTATTCTCATTATGCACATAAAGGAGGAGGAGGAGCCGTATCAATTGATAATGATATAAAGCGGAAGATATTTTAGCCATTTGCAGCAAGCTCAAACTCCCTTCTTGCATGTTGTGCTCCCCACAGTCACTGAATAGAAACATTAAACTAAATGCCCATACAAAATGAGCGCCTAGGAAAAAAAGTCCATATGCAGATAATGTAGGATTCCAAAGAAATTCTTCGATTTCTTTCGGAAGCCCGCGTCTTCTCCTTGGCAAAGAGAAGTTTTACCATTCGACTATATCCGCTTTTTTTTTTGTTTTTGATATGAAATGTCTGGATCATATTTGTGAATAACGTACTTTCTTTTTATTTTCCAAATAAGACAAGAGCTGTTGGCTTTTTCTAGTATTTTTCGTAAACCTCTTTGAGATAAATTATTTCGATTTAGAGACATATATTACTTGAATAAAAATAAAACTAAAAAAGAACAAGATTCAATAATCAAGAATCAGACAATTCATAAAATTTATGGACAAATTCCATTTATAGAGTGGACAAATTATTCACTGACAGAAAAAAAATAAAAATTTCACACAACCATACACCGAGGGCTGCCACAGCCTCTCTCCCCCCATTACATACTAGGTTGACTACTTAAGTGTCTTTCATGGACCATATTAATTACATAAATTCTATGTCAGAATTCTTTTCGTTGGATCGTTGGATTCGAATCATGTTGCTAAAAAATCTACATGTTTTGCCATTACCATAAGCTTCATACAGCAACTCCAAAACAAGTATTCCATTCCCCATTCCCATCGAAACTCCAGTAATGACTTAAATTTACCTTGAGCTGGGAAGAGCCAGAGAAAAAAAGTCAGACCAGAAAGGCATTTACACCAATTGATTCCACACCAGTCGGGCCCAACGACAATCCCGAATGACATGGAGTAACGTTTCCACAGACTCCATACATCTTGGGCATCGAGAATCCTGAATTACATGTCACCTAGCTAGTTCCAATCTGGTTAGGGCCTATCCATCGCAATCAACCAAAGAAAAAATTTAATTCGCTCTGGGCCTTTTCACTTCCAAATGCACGCCCACAAATTAGTCCTTGTATGCGTTTCATCCTCCATTAAGACGACGTAAGCTGAATTAATGGAGAATAAGCCAGTGGCAGAATGTCACCAATAGAATTCGTCATCCCCTGCCCCAAATTGCAGCCCCAAAGGAGCAAACAACTTCATAAAAATACCGATAGGAAGCCATTCTGCAAACTACTGCCAATCTCAACTCTCATCAGGAAGAACAAAAACACTAATAGAGGCACACAAGCTAAATTCTGAAATATTGCACATAGTCTGCCACGGGTTTCTCAGTTAAAAGTCATCTATCCGTCCAGAATTGAGCACGATGCCCATTCCCAATGGTCCAGGCTAATCCGTTATGAAGAGGTTACCTCACACCGAGCTGATCACTCTCCAAAAAGGTGAGACTTTTTTTTCTGTATCTAAGCCTTTTTTAGTCCCTTTTAACATAGCTATTAAACACATCGATGATATAGAGGATTAAACTTTGATAGTAATGATAGCTATTACTGTTGGAATCCAACCAACGAAAAAAAAAATTAAGGATTTCAAACAAATCTCTATATTTGATTAAACTTGAATAAAACATAAATCGATTTAGAAATCGTACTTTATTCGCTTTTTGATGAAAAATCTCTGAAACTATTTCTGATTGATCAATCACCAGCTATCCAATTGTCCATCCTCTGATGGTATCCACAGAGCAATTCCCAAACTGCTTTGAGAGGAAGAAAACATAAAAGAGTTAGCTTCTAAAAAGCTCTTTCCTTTAAATAAAAAATCATGACAATCTTTTATTAAAATTAAATCTCTTTAATTATAATTAAAATCAAATTATAATTATAATTATAATTAATTTAATTTTAATAAAATCAAATATCTCATATTTGATTCACAAAATTTCTCAAACTTTATAATTAAGTACAACTTAATTAAATTGATTTTTCTTTCACAAATTATTCTTTAATGTGTGACCCATTAGGCTCCTAATAAATTGACAATGATTATAAATTCTAATTCTAATTCACAATTAGAATTAGATAAATTAAAGCTCCTTTTAATTTATCTGTAATTCTCCAATTAAATAATTCATAATCATAAATCATGATTGATGTCTAGCAACATGTCATGATTACCTAAATATCATGAATGTCAAAGTGATTGACTTAACATGTCCATGCATGGCTATAATGTATAATTTAATCATTTTGTCATTCAATGTTCTAATTAGATAGAGTATGGATACAGTGTCTATTTTTATTATCCAATCATGTTCGTTTTGGCTAATTAGTAATTGATTTATAATTGAAATTTGAAAAGGATTGAAAACTCCTTTTCAAATATCAATTCACTCTGGCCAGAGAATTTCATAAATCATTACTAATCAAGAATAACATAATATTCTCTCTAATTACTTTAAAGTGGCGAATCTTATACTAACTTACTCAACTATCTACATATAGTTCATACTGTATCTAATTACTACCAACTGAATTATCCTAGGACGATTCATAAGTAACATCAAAACATAGTAACTCCCACACTAGATAAAGGTCTGATGATCAATTATACAACCATCATTATGAGATAATCCATACTTAGAATTCTCATAATCAGGTCAATTCAGAATTCTGATAATCAGGTCAATTCAGTGACTTATTCTCTAATAATCACCATCACATTAGTTTAAGTATCTCTATACTTTAATTTATGAGATCAATTACTTTCTTCATGAAAAAGAAACATAATATATGCTAATTTTACCGTTTCAACAATATCCAACCTTGATGAAACTACAACTAGGAACATTTAGGAATAAAATATAAGTATAAATTAAATCTCATAATTATGATTTCATCATAATTTCAATTACACAATAATTATTCTAAAGATTTTATCTTTAGTATTAAAACATAATTATTAATTAAATTAATACATAAAGATAAATAAAATCTTTTCATTAATTAAAAAATAATGTCATACATTAATTTGCATCCAATTGATTGGTTGCAAGGGCAAAAACTAACAATTACATTATTTAATAGCAAGCTTATCAAAGTTCGAGGACCCAAGCACTAACTGAACTCTACACCACAAGTCTTCAAATTGTAACTTTCTTGAAGAGTAGCTGTGCTCCATACTGAGGCTGAACAGTAAGTTTCATGATCGGAGCATGTTGATAAGATGGAGATAATGCAAACGAATATCGACGAATGATCATAGAGAGGGCAATTTTAACCTCAACCATTGCTAAATTCTGACCCACGCAGATTCTGGGTCCTAAACCCCATGGAAAGAAAGCAGCCAAATGTTTTCGAGGCTCACTGAATCTCTGTGGATTGAACATGTCTGCATCTTCTCCCCATATGTCAGGATCGCGGCTGGTGGCCATTATAGGGAGCACAAGTTGTGTTTTTGAAGGAATGTCGATGCCTCCAAGCTTAACAGCCTTGCATGTTTGCCTCATCAGATGTGTGATTGGAGTGTAGAGTCGTAGGGTTTCGTTTAATATCAAGTGTATCTGTTTCAATGAAACAAAAACAAATTATGCCTTCTCACAGTAATCTAGTGGTTAAGTCCTCAAGTCTTCAAGTTCAAATCTTTACTTTAGTGAGATGAATTAAAAACCAACATACTCGATATCGTTAGAATTAATAAAATTAGATGTTAAAAGACTTGCTAACCAATCAATGATATAGTAATCTAAGTTCGAGATTGAGCTCACAGTCTTAAGTTCTCCAAGAGAATTTGCAGATGGATACTGGTTGTCTCTGCAAAGTCGACTCACTTCTTCACGGGCCTTGACTTGCCAATCTTGATGCATTGCTAAAAGAACAAGTGCCCATGTCAATACATTTGCACTTGTCTCCTTTCCTGCAAAGTAAAACGTCTTGCAATCATCAATTATCCCAACAATCTCCAATCTCTCTTCTTCTCCTTTATGATTCAGGTAAGAAGACATCAACAAGCTCAGCAGGTTCCTCGATTTCTCTCCTTTCCTACTATTATTCTCTATTATTCTTCGAATTGATTCCCGAACTTCCCTGTCAAGTCTCCACCTTTCTCTGTTGGTCGCAGTTGGTAAAAACCTGTGATCGCTTGAACAAATTAACAAACAAGACACATAGAATAAATAACCCAATGGGAAGAAAGAATCCAAACCTGAAGAGTGGTATATTCACAGATTTTACGGCGAGAGATGCATGGTGGGCTTGCTTTTCCTGCAGCTCAAAAATACGCTTTCCTTCTTCGTAGCTGCTTCCAAAAACTGTTCTAGAGATGATATCAGCTGAGAGCTTACGGAGATGTTCGTGCACATCGATCTCCACTTCATCTCTTCCATCTTTTATCCCCTCCCATTTCTCAAACATTTTCTCTGTACTAGCTACCATTTTGGGCACCCAACCCTGTGAATTCAGAGAATATGTAAATTTTTTCACAAATATAACAAAAAAGTTGAGATCTTAAATATATATAATTTTTATAACAAAAAGTCAAAAACTCAATATTTAATCTAATAAAAAAGGCTTATACTTTTTTAATGTCCTAAAACTCTAAAAAGATTTATGTTTAAATTTATTATCTAAATCTTAACTCACTTTTAATTTTTTATTTTAAATTTTTGAAAGTTTTAGTCTAATATTTATTATCATCTCTAAATTTATTGGCTTTATATAATGAGTAGTGTAAAGGTAATAATTACACACTCAACAAATTTTATATGTAATTAAGAATTTAATTAATTTGATAAATTTAAGTTAAATAATTATAAGTAATTATTGGAGAGAATCCAAATAAGGATACTTAATATTAAAAGATTATGTTTTATTGAAATTAGTAAAACATAATGATAAAATCATAATTATTCTATTTTTACGGAATATTAATAAGAGACATGTCACACCTTAACTTGCTCCATATTCAGGGCCAAGTTACAGATCCTCCTGTGAAGACCCCATTCCTCGCCTTTGAGCCCCACGAGTCCTTCACTTCCCATTAGCTGCTTCACCACCGGGTTAAATTCGATCGGTTCAAATGGCCCGCCCGTATTCATAAGAACCTCCTTCATCATGGCGGTGTCGGTCAGAACCAGCCTGGGTTGGGCTCCGAACCAGTACAAGAATGGTTTGCCGTGCATTGCAGACCACCTGTGATAAATAGGAAATGCACGAGGAAGGA
>JANZLD010000006.1:2650494-2660706 GCA_026413575.1 Erythroxylum carthagenense | reverse complement strand
TTGAATTCTATAAGGAATCCACAAGGTGTAACGTAAAAAGTTTAGTGCAAGAAGGGAAGCTAAGATCACAAGAGAAGTGAAGAACATTGTGAGATCTGCTTGGGCTAGACTTGGAGGAGTGAAAGTTTACCAGTTTAGAGACTACATGAGTATTATTCTTAATCTTAACGAAGAACATCTTTCATTTTGATTACTAGTTTCGATGCGAACCACATGGCTTGTGTAGGAACACACAAATTGATTGGAGAACACAAACTTTCCGTACAGAATTCTTAAACACTTTACAGTTTGGTTCCTAAACTTTTATAATTTGCTAAGACGATGGCATTCAAGTGCCACTATGGAGCTACGTGCTTAAAATAAAATACTTTAGCATGGCTTAAATAGTTGAAAAAGCTATTTAAAAGTCTCTCCAAACTAGTCATATCCCATCTTACATTGACAACCGTTTACGGGCTCTTAATCCTATAATAATAGGCATTAATGAATTATTTAATCAAAATTAAACTATTATATATTGAAAAAAACACAGACTGGTTTGTTAATTATGCAATTTATTTTGATGTATGCGTCATTTATTTAGATGCTACACCTATTAAGTGCCACTTAATCCTTCTAGAGAATATGTCGGGGATATACTTCCCTAGATTCTTTCTGTAATTTGTTTCGTTATCTTTCCTTTTATTAAAAAAAATTGAGCTTGAGATTTAATTTAATTTATTAATTTGTTAAATAATTTATTTAATATGTATTCTTCAAATACTTAAAAATACAAACTATCTACTAATTATAGATAAGATTGCATATTATTAGACTTTTTTAGACTCGTATTTTAGCGAGATTTTACTAAATTATTGTGTTCAATTATTAAATAATTGACCTAATCTTTTTTTCCATATTATCATCTTAAAGTTGACGATGATGGTAATAATAATAATATAACGAAGAGAGGCTAATAATGAGGTACTAAGTAATGTTAAATAATAGTCTTTCCTATAGCTTATTATTTAACAATTTTTTAAACTAAAATTTAAAATTTTTTATAGGTTAAGATTGTCTCCTTCAATTATTTTTAAATTTTTTCAATTTTTAAATAACTTTGTATCTATCTAATATTAATCGGACCTTTTAAATCTTAAATTTTTAATCTTACCTATTTAACTTATATTTTAATTTTTAAATCATTGCAAGTTAGGATTGGTCAAACATGTCTTCATGACCATCTCTAATGGAGCATGAACATGTGGCAGAGACTAGGAAAAAGTAACGCATGATGATCATGTGGTACTACACTTTTAACCTGCACAATGGCTTAATGTTGAACAACACAGGTCCCGGAGACTAACCCAGATGGTAAATACGAAGGTAAAAGTGCTTTGAATCTGCTATTCCCTGATCACATGATAAGCAATTCAGTGCTCTTATGACATGAAAACCCATTTATGGATTTAGTCTTCTAATCAGATTATGGACTTGTCACTTCTTGTTTAAACCATGTAACCAATGGCTTTAGCCCCACAGCCAACCACACACACATACCATAATGGACCAGACCCACAAGTACAGTTGCCAACTCATCTCCATTAATGAAGCCAAGCCAGCCTTGGCCTTGGGTGTCTGATCTGACCACACTAGACCCCATTTACTATCTTTGACCATCTCTGCTCTACTCCAATGTCCGCCATTTTTCAGAAGCTTGCCTCGACAAGAAAAGGAGCAACTCACTCACTCTATATGTAGTGCAGGTTTTTTCAAAATTTTAGTTCAAACTTGTCTCTTAACAAAAGCCAAACATATGTACAATATTGTATATAATATAAGTCAGAAACTAAGAACAACTAGCTGCTTTGATCTTTAACAATATAAATGTAACTAACAGATTTATAAGAACCAAATGCAAGAAACAATGAGAGCTCAACTTTCATGCCCGTGACAAAAATACCCGGGAAAAGACAAGTTAAAAGCTCTCAAGGTACTTGGTGCTTATCCACGGGGCTTTCTCTCAGGTACACCATCCCAAGTCTCCTCCGAACTCCCACCACCACCCCCTCCTCCGCCGTAGGAGGCTGCTGCAGCAGCGGCGGCAGCAGCTGCTTCAATGTTGAAGCCGCTGCCGTAAGTGTTTAACAATGCAGAACTAGCTCCCATGCCAAGTCCTAGAAGATCAAGAGTGGGTTTGTTTCCATATAGTGAGGATGATCCCATCATAACATCACTTGAATGTAATCCTAAACCAAGTCCACCTTTTGCTGGATTGGTTTCTGATTTCACGTCCCATTGATAGTTACTGTTGTCTTGACCTGAGGATGATGATGATGATATTTGGAGTCGTAAGCCACGAAGGAATGATTGGTTTGATGAAGTGGCTCCCATTTGAGCCGCTTTTTGAAGCAATGCTGTGGCAGACATTGTAGGTTGCGGGGATGGAGCATAGTGGTGCTGACGTTCTTGGCTTGGTGAGAAAAGGGAAGAGGCGTTTTTGGAGAGGTAAAGAGATGGTGAGAGGGAGAGTGAGGGTGGTGGTTCCATGACTCTAGGGGTTGGCATGGTTGTGGGGCAATTATCCGAGCGAGTCAAACCACATAGCAGATTGGAGATCGATGGTGATGATATTGATGCTTGATGTGAGATTGTGGTTACTGTTTCTGTGGTTGTTGGGGTTGCGAATATACTGGCAAACACGTTGCCTGTAGAGCTTGCAGAGCTCGTCTTCGTGGCTGTTGCAGCCAAGCATGTAGCTGTCGGTGGTGGTGGCGGCGGTGGTGAAAGTCTACTTGGATTTTCAGCCAATTCTGCGATCACAACCCAACAAAGATGAGATAAAGAAAGAGATAAAAAGGAATGAAGGAAAAAGGACACAATGAAGTGATCAAAAAACCAAAAAGAGATGATAAAGAGAATATTAACTTTCAGGATGAATAATTGAGGGTGCAACGCAAAAGAAGTTAACATCTTCGTGTAAAAAGCAAGAATCAATAATGGCATCTTTTTCCCGTACACATATCAACACTCTTCATTGGCTTTTCGATCTTTGAGCTTACCACATTTGTGATTGTCTTGCCCTACCATTAAAGCAAGAACAGGCAATGTTCATAGCATATACTAACCTGAGCTTTGAACTGATAAGCCAGGAGAAACCACACTAGTTGATGGTGTAAGAGGTTGTGGAGGTGGGGAAGCAACTGCAGTAGTCTTCGTATGGTTGTTGACACCTTCTTTTTCCAGAATCTCTAGAGTCTGTGCTCTTGCACTCTCCTCAGCCAAAGCATCACAAAACGCCCTATGAGTAACAAAACTATCCCTCCTATATACACACATACATAGACACCACCAAACACAAGCCAATCTTGAAGCATCAGTACCAATCATGTAACTGAATATACAAAACCAGAGGAATGGATTAAGAACCTGGAGAACAAAGTGCCACAGTCGCATCTGTACTCCCTAGTCCCACAAGTCTTCATGTGGGCTTTCCAATCAGATTGTACTGCGTATTTCTTGGAGCATCTCTCGCACTTCCACTTCTTCTCACCGTGTTTTCTGCAAAAATGTTTCTTGATTCCGGTGAGGTCACCGAGTGCTCTTGTTGGGTTGTGGTGTACGCAAGATGGTTCAGGACAAACGTACACCTTCTTGCGTGGTTCCTTGTTTTGTCGTTGTTTAAGCTTCCATGGTAGGTTATGGCCTCGACGGTGAAGCTGGAGATTCTGGTCTCTTTGGAAGCCTTTGCTGCAGATCTCACACACGAACCTATTTGTGGCCAAAAGGGTCTTCGGTGATAACGCAATCACTTCAGCATCTGGATCTAAAAAGACAGAATCATAACAACACATTGAACAGATTCTCATTAAAATATCGAAACTCGGAATTTTATATAAAAGTCTAATCTTGACAACTTAGGACTGAAGAAAATAGTTTCCAACTTTTACCTGGCATTCCTGGCAGATTCCGCTTCTTCTTCGGTGGCCCCATTGGAAGCGAAGTGACTTGGTTACCGAAGGAAGAGACACTAGTTGCTTCTCCAGAAGCTGAAGAAACAGCCATGTGAGAGGGCTTCTCAACCTCCACCATCTCGAAAGAACACGACTTCCTCCAAATGTTACCTTCTACTTCTCAAAAGTATCTCTTCAGCTAAAAGTTGCAACAAAAAATTTAAAACTCGGCCCACCTCCGGCAACAATCTAAAAATGTCTCGGCGAACGATTTCTCAGAAAATTCGTGATACCCAATTGGCTAAAACCGAGAGGGGACAGTATTTGTTCCCATAAAAACTTGGAATTCAACAGTAACAGAGTCACAGACCTAAACTTACGTTAAAAACTGCCGCTTAGCTGGTCTCCATGTATCCCACAATCAGAACAATGCAAATCCCGATCCCAAGTCAGTCGGTGACCGGAGTCTCATCTCATGGTCCCAAAAGGCGGCTGTTTCGGTGCATGCTCATCTCTGGGACGGTGTGATGACATTGAAGAGAGAGAGGGAGATGACAGAGACCGAGACAAAGACACAGAGAGATATGAAACAAGTAATAAAATAAAGAGTTAAATGCGGCGGTTCCTTAACCACAGTTAAGGATTGAAAACCTTGTACCTCATAACCACGGTTAGAATCCAAGAGCTTACAGTCCGCCCCTGTTGGCTGAGGATAGAAATCAGACGGTACACGTGGCAGAACACCATAGTTGCTGACATTTGTCGGAAGAATTCAGACTAGGCGGTGCTTGTCGTTTAGTGGGAAAGCTACAGAGCTTTTTAACCAAATTTCTGCATTTTTTTTAGTGCAAACCTCCATCCATTGAAATATTTTTAAAAAAATTATAGACAAGTGTGGCTTTTCATCAAGAAATCGCAAATGTTCGAAAAAGAAACAGTACAACTGGCGATTTGTTCCCGTCTCTGCTTTACCTCTCTTACCAGGATTTTTTTTTTTTTCCAATCGTTTGAAATTTAAAGTTAGAGTTTTATTTTTTACAGTAAACTTATTCAATTTAAGCGAAAATTGAAAAATATCTTCCTATAGTTAAGATTCTCTTAAGATATCTCGTAAAAAACAAAAAAAATAAATTTAATAATTAATTTTTTAAAATCTAGAACTTATCTTTTAATTTTTTATTGATAAACGAAAACCTAATAAAAATAATATTTTAATTTAATAAATACAATAACAATAATAACTAATAGAACAAAATTTGGAAAGATATAATGGCACACAACATTATTCATAGTTAATATAGAGATTGCTCACAAGAGAAAAAATAATAAACCATTAAAAATTAAAGGTTTAAATTTGTATTATTCTTATATAATAAATAAATTATTTAAAAAGTAAATAATCAATTATTAAAAAACCAACCGAATGATCGGCTCAAAATTAAAAACCATAAATCTTTCAACTTTTCTTATAGTTTTCAACTTTCTTATTTTAATAATTATTGTTATTAAAAATTGATAAATTAATTAATTAATTAATCAATTTTTAGTAAATTAATATATTTTATAANNNNAAATAAATAAATTAATTTTATTTAACAATTTATTTTTTAATCTGATGATATCTTTTAATTATATTTTAAATTATTTAATTTTATTCAATTTTATTAAGGTCTTATATTAAAATTTTTAAATTTTAAACTTCTTGTATTATTTGTTTAATTTTAGTTCAATTTTTAAATTATAAGTTGATTTTTAACTTTAAATTAAGATTTTTTATTTATTTTCCTTATAAAATAAAGAAATTAAAAAACTCCTTTCAAAAAGCTACCAAAAGTAGGGTGGGATAGAATAGATAAGGACGAAAGAGCTGGACAAAGGAAAACGATGTTTTATGATTTGTCTTTATACATCATCTTAATGAGAGAGAGAGAGAGAGTGCCATTCTTCGTAAATTTCTCCTAAACCTTGCCCAGTTTTTCAAAAGCTCATTACGGCTTTGAGCTTTCTTCACCAAATGGCGTCGTCAGGATTTGTTTTGTTTTATTTACGTAAAATAACAAATCCTTCGTCTGCAAGGAACCAAGATTCGGAAGAGCAGCCTGCACAGGTAGTTTAATTGGTCACTGTGAAAGAAAATGAGTCTAAAATTTCGGGTTTGAGTCTTGACAGTGATAGTATGAGAGCTTATCTAATGTTGTGACTTCTTGTGCGCAGTGAATATTGGGTCACCTTTTCGAAAAATTGGCTGAAATCAAATCGTAATTTACCTCCTTCACACAATATCAGGCTAGAGTATAGGGAGGTCTAAAATGAACATTCCACTTTTTGAGTCCAAGATTCGGAGGAGTAGGACAGTGACAATTGTGTGAATATACGATGTTTTGAGGGTAGTTTTACACAAGGGCGTGTATCCTATGCAGTGCTCTTCTGTTGACAAATGGTCCTTGAAGTCCTCCGGTGCTTACAGGCACGTACTCTGGACTCTTTTTTGTCTTTTATCCGAAAGAAGGGCTATGATTGTATGCATTGGATATCCATGGCATCGCACCGTTCGTTTCCTTGATCAGTTACCATCGATCTGTGTTATGCATTTTAAGGGACAGGATTTTGGTCAAAATTCACTTTCCAGGTAGAGAAAGGTCAGAAGCTCAAAACCCACTTTTGTCCTTTTATAGAAAGTGGAGACCAGATGCGTTCAGTTACATTCACACACACACGTCTCGTGACTTGAACGTATCAAAAATATATTTAAGATTTGAAATATTTGTTCACCAAAGATTAGGGGCTTTTTGGACATTTTGTCATCATGCGGTGACTGGTCCGGGTGCATCTCTAATGGGCCCCCACATCGGTAGTATTTTCCTAGACGCAAATAGAAAGGCTTAATTCAAAAAATCTAAAATTTTACTCAACTTTATAATTATATTATTAACATTGGGTTAGATTTGAAAAAATTGAAAATTCAAGTATTGAATTGTGGTATTTTAAAGTTTGAACTATAATTACAAAATTAAGTAAATTATGAGATTTTTTATAATTAACCCAAATAAAAAAAAAGGTAAATCCAACAGATGAAATGTGTTTTAATAAATTTTTAAAAATTAAAAGAATATCTTTTTAGGGATTACATACGAGCCCGAAATATTTCAAAATTATTGAAAAAAGTATCATTTTGTTTGAGTTTGTGAAATAAATAAAAATAATATTATTTTATTAAAATTAATTAAACAATATTATGTTTATTAAATAAATAAAAACAAATTCAATCAACTTTTTCAGCCCTTTTAACTTAAACACATTATAAATCAATTGTAAGTAAAAAGTTAAATTATATTCTTGTCATTAAAAATAAGAGAATATTTTTCAATATTAGCTGTAATATTTTTAATATAATAATTTTTTAATTTCTTTTATTTGATAATTAATAATTATTGAACGATGTGACATTCTTCTTTGTCAAGTATAAAATGTAATATTTTAAATTTTAAATTTTAATCTAAAATTGAGAAGATATTGAGTATTTGATATTATTTTACTTACTTTTATAACAAAAGATATTAACATGAATTAAATTTATTAATAGTTTGAGTCAATTTACTTTTTAAGATAAATTTTGAATTTAATTTAAAATTTGACCTACAAGTTGTGAAACATGAATTTAAATGGTATTATTTTTTAAAAAAATAAAAATAATATTTTAAAATAATCTAGATGGTATTATTTTAATTTTAAAATTAAAAATGATATTTTAAAATAAGCTCGAGAGAAAAATGGACTTCCTTCCTAGTCACAAATATAATGATAATACAACATTTAAAAATTTGAAAAAATATATACAAAACACATCAATTATTTTTCGAGTTACTTTGTTTTAATTATATCTTATTACATCTCATCCACATACTTATATAAAAGGTGATAGGAACTCCCTAACCAAAATAGAAATAGGAGATATGATACTTACAAAGCCTTCATTATTACCTATCTTGTTTAAGCCATCTGAAATTTCTAATATACTCCTTTTCTAATACTTTTGGTTGACCCAAAACAGGAGTCTATGATGGCTTTTATACTTTTCATGTCACCCTTTTCATAATTTCAAACTTTCAACAAGAAAGGCAGCAACTTTTTTTAACTAAAGAGTGATGCATATTTACTACTCGGTTAGTGAAAGTTCGGAGAAGGTTATAACTTATGTAATCTCTTTGTTGTATTTTTATAAAGAAGTTATTTTCGTGATTTGAATCTTATAATTATAAAGAGGTAACTTTATCAATTGTTCAATTTAATTAATTTACTTAATAAGCTTAGGATATATAATTAGCCAACATATTTAATTTATACGAGGCAATATACTTAAAGAACAAGTCTTTATTTTCAAAATTAAAAAAATTGTAATTTTCTAATTTTATGAAAACTATATATTTTTTATTTTATTAAAAATAATGATAAAATATATGTATCATAAATAACACTAATAAAATATTGGTAATATAAGCATTTAAATTAACCCTTAGATTCAATTAAAAATAATTAAATTTGACTCAAATTAACAATTTATTATAATTATATTAAATTATCAGTTTAAATTGAATTTATTAATTTAACATTTTAGTTGATGTCATATCATAATATTTAATAGATTCACATGTATTTAAGTGTTATTTTTTTAACAAAAATGTAAAAGAAAGTGTTCTTATAAAAATTAAGAAGAAAAAGATTTAATAATTTTAAAAATTACTTTAAAGCGTATGAAAAGTTAGAAAATTGTCAAAAGTCGCCTCTCAAATCTACAGCCTGTGGATGGTTCTTTCCCTATCAATTGAAGCACCCCCGCCCTATGACACTAACCCACTAAAGAAGAAGAGCATAGTAATGTCGCAAATTGAGATTGGTCTAGCAACTCAGATAATGATACTATAATGACGTTTTTTTTTTCCACAAAATGTTTTAGGAAATTCTCAATTAGGAGTAGATATCTTTAAATTATCTATTTTTAGACTAATTTTTACTCAAACTGGATAGATCCCTTAAAGAAAATAAAATTTTGATCTTAAATTTTAAACGACTGCATATATAGAGACGAGTCGAACCTTCGATTTTACTTAAACTAAAAGAGTCCTATGTTAACTTACCCACGGCCATACTATAATAATGATTACAGTAACAATGGGCCATGTTATTATAACCTAAGCTTACTTTGGGATTAAAAATAGTTTAACATATACTCTGTGAGTTCAAAACAGGGTTTTGATTCGGTGTAAAGAAAATGGATTGGACGTGTGTGGCAGGAACACGACGACTTTGGGGAAGTGTGCTCTGCTCTGCTCTGATCTACAGATGGAAATAGGAATGAGAGGAGTGAGGAGTGAGGAGTGAGGAGGTCCCTTCCCTCCATTGTTTTAGCCAAAATTAGCAAAATGTGCCCCGCACATCACCTCAACAGATATTCTGAGGTGATCATGATTATGCAGATAGATGGATTCTACCCGGAGAGCTTAATTGGTAAGTATTTCCTCTCAATCAATTTACCCTTTTCGAGTGATTGGTTAAAAACTCATATTTATGTGTTTTGAAAGATTATGATGATTACTTCTTCAAGTTTAATAGAGTTGATAAATTCTAATATTTGAAGATTAGGAAATCATTTAAATTTGGCTTAAAATTAATCATTAAAAAATTTAACTGATTTAATTAATTTAATTGTAAAAATTTTAAATTATCTATTTTTTTTGTTCGATTTATTATAATAACTTTTGTTTAAAAATTGATCATTTTATTAATTAATCGATTAATTTTATAAATTAATAAATTTTATAAATAATAACTTTTGTTTAAAAATTGATCAGTTTATTAATTAATCGATTAATTTTATAAATTAATAAATTTTTATAAATAAAAAATTAATAATTTTTAATTAACCTTAAAATTCTTTAATAAATAAGGACAATATCTTTCAAATATATTTTTAATTTTTTAACTAATTTTCTAATAGTCTAATTCGGTCTAACTTTTGGTTTTGCTTTTAAAATATTACTTAAAACTCTTCATTTTTAGGGTTTAGTGAGACTAAAATGGCTTCAGTTTTCTCAAGAGAAAAAGGTGCATTTCCACTATGGTAACTAAATAAAGGAGAAAATTGATATGTAAAATTGAATTTGAACTAAGAATGGATATTTACATTTAATGGCTTAAAAGAAGAAACAGCTGTGATGTAACGAGCAAAGCACCAAGTGACACCAATGTCAAAAGGGAGAATCGATTGCTAGGTCCCCCCCCC
>JANZLD010000006.1:2601010-2620093 GCA_026413575.1 Erythroxylum carthagenense | reverse complement strand
AAGAACAATATAAAGTATTTTAAAAAATTACAATATCATCATATAATAAATAATAATTATATCAAAACATCTAATAAAAAAATAATATCCTTAACTTTGAAATTATTATAATTTACGAAAGAAAAATAACATCCTTAACTTTCTACAATTTCCACAAAAATCAACAAACGAATTTTCACTGCCAATTTCAAAATTTAACATTTCTTTTCTATCTTTCCGATGTTAATATTCTTCAAGCAATATTTTCATTTGTCACTTTACATCATGACTTACTTTTTTACAAGGTTTTGCATCTTCTTTAACTCTAGTTAAAAGCTTCTTTAATCAGGCGATTCTTCCACTTTTTAAATGTTTGTTATAAAACAAGCAAATAGTATGACTCCTCGTATCAGGAATTAATGCAGTATGAACTCAAGCTAGATCATTGCATTTTTCTAAGTGGTTTGATCAGCAATACTTGATCTCCCTTCCATTTATCTACAAAAATAAATGAATGCATATATCAAACATCACAAAAAACACATAATTTCATTACACAATACACATATCTATTTTATATAATATAACTTAATTTGTATTATTATATCATACACAATTCATCATAAGTCAAAAACTAAGAATTAAATTATTCATCATACATAATTACATAAAACACAGATAAACAATTTCAATTTCCAACAGTTTTGAACAATTCCAATTTAACATCATAAAATATACATAAACAATTTTTATTTCCAACAAATTCATTTCTAACAATTTCTAACAATTTCAATTCAACCATTACAAAACATACATAAATAATTTCTACTTCCATCAATTTCCACTTTTAACAATTTTCAATAATTCAATTTCGAACAATTTCGAACAAGTTCAATTCAATGTTTTAAATATCACAAAACATATATAAATAATTTTCATTTCAAACAATCACTGTCACAAAACATATATAAACAATTTTTATTTCCAACAATTTTGAACAATTTCAATTCAAACATCACAAAACATAAATAAACAATTTCCATTCCCAACAATTACAAAAAATATATAAACAATTTTAATGTCTAACAAATTTTAACAATTTCTATGTCCAATAATCACAAAACATACATAAAAACAATTTTCATTTCCAATAATCACAAAATATACATAAATTATTTCTATTTCTAACAATCACAAAACATACATAAAACAAATTTCATTTCCAATAATGACAAAACATACATAAATAATTTCCATTTCCAATAATCACAAAATATACATAGAACAATTTCCATTTTTAACAATTAAAAAATGATAAATAAATTTTATTCCAACATTTTTCAACAATTTCTATTTTTAATAATTACAAAACATATATAAAATAATTTTCATTTTTAATAATCGCAAAACATACATAAACAATTTCCATTTTTAACATTTTTCAACAATTTCTATTTCTAATAATCACAAAACATACATAAACAATTTCTATTTCCAACAATTTCAACTCAACCATTTCAAAACATACATAAACAATTTACATTTTTAACAATTTAGAAATTTGCAGTCAATTTTCAATACTTTTAATAAATTTGTAACAATTATGTAGTTAATACATTAATTATGTAATTTAAAATATTTGACAAGTTGATAATTGAAAGTCAAATCATAGATTTAATTTATCTAACCTTGGTAAACTCATCACACATCTTCAACTTCCTACCAATAACTCTAAAGTATAAGAAAGAGTTATTAAAAAAATTTAAACATTATTAAAATGTGTTACTCAATGCATATAATGTTTACTTTTTTTGTAATTTTATTAGGTAAAAAACAAAGTCGGTGCTAATCATGTTCTACTAAATTTTGTTTAGATTCTAGCTTTTTTTATTAAGTTAAGTATAATATTTTAAATGGCTTAAACTTCATAACTTAACTGTAAAGTAATTGTATTAAATATTTTAAATTTTAATCTCGTATAAATAAAGATGTAATTGTCTTATAAACATAATATAAGGTATAAATTTGAAGATGCTACATTATTTAGCATGCCAATTTTTTTAAAAAATTATGTCAACTCTAAAGTCTAAATTAGTAATCTTATGCCTGTCCCACGATAGCATATTGGATGACAAAAAATTGTCAAAAAAAACTTAGTGCATTGTCGACTGAATTAAATAATCGCTACTCTTTTCCATTTTCTATTTTCCATGAATGAAAGCAAACAAATTTTCCATTTTCCAGTTCTATTCCACGCAAGAAGTAACAAAAATACACAACAACAAATTAACAATCTCCATTTCCAATTCACAAAATACACTAACAATTTTATTCACAATTTACAAAAAATACATAAAATCATAAACATAGATCTAATTATTTCATAATTCAACAACAATTTTAATGAGTCGGGTTATGTTGGAAATAGATATGGATATATTTCAAATCTGACATGTAGGAGGAGACCCCAGACTCCAATGGGTGAGCTGGTGGGGCATCGGTGGCGTTGGTGTGGTGTGTGGTGACCGAGAGAGATAGTGAGATGTGTGAGTCTATGAGAGGGAAATAAAAAAGTGAGAGAATGAGAGAGCAGGGGGAGGGAGGGTCGCTAATGGTGGGCGTTAGTGATGGGGTTATGACTTATGACATTGTCGGAGAAGAGAGAAGGCTACCGAAGTTTGAATGAGAGAGAGTGAGTAAGATGTGAGAGAGAAAGAAAGAACAGTGTCGGTGATGGATATTGGAGTGAGAAGGGGGTGTTTAATTTTTTTTTTTACAACTTAGTCCTCCAATTTTGTAAAACTTACAGTATTGGTCGGTGTACAGCCGATACCAAACAAAAAACGTTGGTTTCAATTTGTATTTACTCCCGATACATACCTCCTCTGCCTTACCGATATGAAACGAAATTCAATACATTACTTTACCAATATGAAACGAAATTCAATACATTACTAATAAGTAATGGATTAATGATATAATTTTTTGATTAATTATTTTAAGGCTATATATATCTCAAACTCCTACAATAATAACAACACCCACTAGAAATTAGGAATGGCAATCCGACCTAGCCCCTGGTTGATTGGACTTGTGTCTAGGCTCGACTCAGCCTATGACCTGACTAAAAGCCACAAAGCGATGTCATTTTATCAAAAACATCATCATTTTTTGAATTTTTTTTAATTAATAAATTGGTTAGGCCAACCTGGGCAACCTTAGGTTTGTCGAGGTAAGGGTGGCAGCCCTTAGTTAGGCAAGGCCACCACCCAGATACCGGGCCTAGCCTAACCTATTGCTAAGCCTACTAAAAATTTCATTGACATGGGATTTAAAGAGGTTCAATAGGGTGGTAGCCCTAAGTCAGGCAAGGCCACCACCCAGGTAGCCCATGAGTCGACCGAATCTGACTCGACCTATTGTCATGCATACTAGAAATTTCATGACACGGGATTTAAAGATGTTCATTAGTATACAACTTTACTCCTAATTAATAAAAATGTTGTTTTCAAACATCTCAAGCTCCTGAAGTTAACACTTTATTCAAATTAATTTTAAAGTTTAAAAATTATAATTTATACTTCTTTACAAATATTGTTATAATATCACCTAACCGGTTAAAAATATTGATATAAATAATTGAAATATGGTCGTTAAATGTTTAAGAAATTAAAAATGATACCTAAGATATTATGTGACTAAAATAACATTAAATATAAAATTAAGTTGATATTGTCATTTTTTCTATCTAAATAATGTCGACTAATTTTTAAGTATTATTTTCAACTTTAATATTTATGATATATATAATAACGTTTCAAATTATTATTAGTAATATTTTTATGAATTTTCAATTAAGGACTTAAAAATTATAATGTTGAAATTATAAGATTTTTATCAGATAATTATATTTTAACATTTATCATTATTAATAAAAGGTTTATATATATATATATATATATATACATATGCACATAAATATTTTTATTATTTCACAATACCTCTTATCTTGTAATATTAGATATTAGAATTAACTTTTATTAAGTTATCTTTCCAATATTTTGGTTTTTGCTATGATTTATCTATTTTCATTTTTAAATTCAATAAAAATATTTGTAATTGAATTTTATTTTTAAATTTGGTGTATTCCTTTTTTACTTATTTAAAAGAATATTTAATCTCTTATTTTTGAGTCTATTATTAACTAATACATTTTATTTCATTATTTGATATTAATTACTAATAACAATTTATGAATAATATAACTAATACATATTATTTCATTATTTTATATTAATTAGTAATAACATTTTATGACTAATATAATTAACATTAATTAGTTAATTTATAATTATTTAAATATTTAAAATAATTAAAAGAGTTTGATCAATAAGCCATTGCGCACTTTTTAAAGGCTAACCTTTTAGTTGTTTTTGCACCTTTGCCTCTCTTTAACACATATATATGGTTTATCGGTGCTACAAAATGTACATATACATAAGATAATTACAGTTGATCAAAATGGAATCAAAACTGATGAACAAAACAATTGGGAGTCGCACAAAAACTACAATCTTGGAAGCTAAAAAGAACCTCGATAACATGTAAGAAGAGCTCTTTAGGGCACCACAAGATGAGTAGCTCAAGAGTGCAGAAGCTGTGGCCTTGGATCACAACACTAAAATGCTAGAAATCAATAATTTATTTATGATACAAAGGGTAAGGGCAATTTGGTTGAAAGATGGGACAAAAGCATTGAGTTGTTTCACAGGGCTATATTGGAAGAATTTGGGTCTTCTGTCCAAAATAATCTTGTCCAATCTTGTCTAATGTCCAAAATGACATGTTCAACCGTTAGACAATATTTAAATTCATTTTCAATGCTTAAAATGATGTCATTTTGAGTATTAGACATGGTTATTTTAGACAGAGAATTCTTTCCAATATCAGTTTTGATTCTTTTTCTAAAATAACCACGTCCAATGCTAAAAATAATGTTACTTTGAGCATTAGATATGATTATTTTGGACATGGAATCCAAACTGATATTGGAAAGGATGACAATTGGTTAGTTCATGGCCCTAAATTAAGGTGTTTTCAATTGGTCAACTCATTAGCCTAATTAAGCTCAATTAGTCTCATGCCTAATTTTTTTAAATAAAATAACATCGTTTTGTTTAGAAAAATTAGGCATCGGATAAGTTTAGACTTGGATAACATAGACTTATAATTAATTAAAAAAAAGACGTTTTATACATTTAATTTTAAAAAATTTTACGAGACCGGCCGATAGGCCGACCCATTGCTATCCCTAAAGGAGAAATATACCAAAATAACCACCTTGAGGATAAAAATGGTAAAACTCTAATCCTTAAAGAGGCATTAATTCCAGATTTCCACTAAATTAGTAAAAACCTAATTCAACCTTTTGATGCTGATAATGTGAAGGGAGCTCTATTTTCCTTGAATCTTCCAATTGCTCCTGCCCAGATGGCTATAATGCCTAATTCTTTCATCAATTTGGAGCCATACCATTTGCTTCACTGAAGCAGTTAATTAAATTCTTCAGGAAGGGAAGCATGTTGAAAGAGATAAACAAGACATAGATTTGCTTATTGCCCGCTGCCTTATACTCAGTTGTGGCCCATTCTCATCCTTACTTGCTTTAGCACATTGGGCTTTGTTAAGACCGAGACAGAATTTGTTAGGCTGCATTCGTTTGGTTCAGCAGGCTTATGTCCCCTTTTTGTTTTTTTTTGTTTTTTTCTTGTGAAATATTTTAAAAAGGTTATAATTATAAGAAGGTACTTTTAGTCATTTACATTTAGATTAATTCTCGCTCGAATCAGATAAGTCTCTTACGAGAAGCAAAATTCTGACCATAAATTTTAAATGGTAGCATATATGAGGAGAATCTGAACTCATAACTTTATTTAAATCAAAAGAGTCTCTTACTAATTCGTCTTAACGATGACTTATGCCATTTTTCAATCGCTAATTGAATCACAACCTAGTTACTTAATGGGCAAAATCAAGTTCAATGGCTGCGGATTTACCATTTCGTCCAAAGCAAAGCAGGTGCAATTTCAATTCGGACTAGGAAATAAAAATCACCCGCGTTGGCGCCAAAATTGCACTGGCGCGAGACACGGTTTCCTTCCCTCTCCTCACATTTCACTCTTTTAAACACTCACACTAACCAAGGCTTCGGGCGGGCGCTCGTAGATCTGCACTTCTCGGTGAATTTGGCCCTTAGATCTGAAAAATACCGGTAAATGTTCCGCTCACTCTTCACTTTTCTTTGATTGTTCACTGGAGTCTGTTTACTTGTTGGCAGGATTGGTTAGATCCAAATTGTGCTTATAGATATAGTTTGTAATTTGTACTCAAGAATGATTTGATGTTGCTCCTTTGTAATAGAAAAATCTTAGCGTGATGATTTAGCTCAATCTGTTAATGATAGATCTTGATCTCCAATTTTATGCTCTGTTTATCAGAACCCCAACCCTAAATTTGAAACTTATATGTTTTGTCATCTATGTTTATGTTTTACCATATCTGTCGGCGAAGGCACATTGTGCTTCTCTCAAGGTCAAATATTTAATTATTGCAGGTCCAACATTTAGGTATCGCAATATTTTTTATTCGATGGAGTTGAGAAGCTGTAATCTTTTGCACTTTGTCCAAGCTATTAAGAGTGGTTCTGAAGTAAAAGTTTTAAACGTGTTTCGTGGAAAGCCGGCACTTATGTTCAAAAAGCTTGAAGATATATATGGAGCTGGATATAGTGAAAATTGTGATTTGGTTCCAGTTTTTAGGCCAAAACTTGAGTTTGTAGATATGGAAGTGGACTCTGAGAGGACAATGGTTAAGAGTACCTGTATGCTTGCAGAAGAGAAAACAACCAAAGGCAGAAGTGAAACAGTGTGGTCTTGTGGCATTGGTGGTGTTGCACGACGGGAAGATGAGCTAGATGATCTGGAATATGGTACCATGACACTGAAACAAATTAAAGAAAGCTGCAAATCACAAAAAAGAAGACATTCAAGATGCCCTGATTCAACGGGAGAAGATAGTGGATCTTTCTTCCTTCTGAAAAAAGAACTCTCTTGTTCTCTATCTAACGAGAATGATGATGATGTAATGATGGAGCCCCTTAGTAGTTGGAAATCTCGGATTCTAAAAAATAATGCAAAGAGAAAAGGAAAAGAAATTAATGCGCGTTCTTCATCTCAAAATGCCAAACCTGTAGTGAATTCAGAAGAATTTAGCAGTGACCAAGTCATATCTCAACCCAATGACAATGTGCAAGCACCAATCTACATTAAAGTTGAGGTTCCTGAAACTAGAATCTCAGACCGCCTAACTATGCTTGACCCTGCCATCCATTCTTCTTGTGGTTTTGACAAGCCCTTCAGTTGCCCTAAAGCAGTTTATGTTGGAGAGCTTGAGGATTCTGATGGTTGTGCTCTGAAGGCTGGGATGCCAGTCGTACATGGTGAAGATATTGGTAGTCCTAAGTATTTTGTTTTGGAGGCTGCTGCAGTAGGGGAATCCAACACAGGTCTTGACAAAGCTAGCGATCATTCCTCTAGGATTCAAGTACCTTCTCTCTTGGGACAAGAGCCTTTACATTGTGTTGTGAATGAACAATGCTTTGAGTTTGTCGACGAACCTGACTTCAAATCTACTATTGTTGACAGTACAGAAGTAAATACTAGCCATTCCATGAAGATATCTTCATCAGACATAAATGAAGAAGATACTGTATTACAGCATACTACTATTGACGACTGTACTGATGTTGCTACTACTCACGGAACCTTTTTCAGGGATGAGAATGAATGTTGTATTGTTGATGAACACTCTGACTATATAGCGCAATCTGATCTAAGCGCCTTGAGAGGTGAGACAATAACAACTAATGATGCAGAATTAACCACTGACCACGTTTTGGATCTGTCTCTATCCGAATCAGGAAAAGAGAATTTTGTTATGGACCATCTTCCTCATGACAACTACCATGAAAAAGTCTCTCCAACTAAGATTGTCCCTCAAGTCTATAATGTTTCCCAAAGTTTGGGCATACATAAGAACTCGAAGACCAGAAGCAATAGCCAGGCTCAAGGGCCCCAAGTTGAGTCTGTTGATTCTCTTCAACTTATGAATGCTAGCAACATCCATGTTTCATGTCTTTCCCAAGATGGAGTTGAAGATGATGCAGCTCATTTTGAAGCCAGTACTACAACTGAAGATGATGCAGCTCATTTTGAAGTCAGTACTACAAGCAGCCCCATTAGTGATTCTGGGTCACTTTGGTATTCACATTCATCTCCTTATCCAGATAACCTCATGGTTTCGGATGCTGACAGATCTCCGTTCCCTATAGAAAGTCAATCCTCAGTATCTGAATGCTCTGATGTATCAAAAAACTACCCTCCATATCATCTGTCCAAACTGCAGCATCCTCCTGAAAAGCTTCTTTCTTCCAGGAAGGCATGTAACATCTGTCACAATAGTTGATTTGACTTCTATATATCCTTTTACTTAGTTAAGTTGTGTTTATGTTTTCAGATTATCTCTCCTACATCCCAGAAAAGACTGCGTCAGGCCATGGAGTCAAGTGAATTAGATGAGGAAGAGCATTTTCGTAAGTGCACAAGTAGGGCTATATCTAGATTTATGAATCATGCCATATCAATGCACGATTTTTGTAGGAAATAGGGTATATGATTGTGAAGGTATTTAAGCGGGAGCTTAAAGCTGGATTGAGTTTTTTTTTCACATGAGAATACTAGGGAATCAATCTTTTAGATATTGGTAATTGATAGCACCTCACCTTGGTCGAAGTGATAAACGTGAGATAACATACAATTCCCTTGAATAGTTGTACTTTGGTTCGAAGCATATTTTACTAAAAGTCGTTCACTGTGTCCGTGTTTAAGAAAGTGGGTTTTCTGTATCCTGACGTCCTTCTAATTGCAAGTAGTTAGCGATGCCAGATAAAACAGATGATGAGCTATACTTATGTACTCTTTGGATGATAGCACATCAAAACTATGTCTGTACTACATGTTATAATCTTTTTGCACCCAAGCATCTGAAGTGGAATCTTAATGTGCCTAAATAACATGTTAACTTGTGACATTTCAGGGCATGTAAGGGAACTGTGCTACAGGAAACTAACCGAGGACAAGATTGGCAAACTTGAAGAAGCCAATCAGAACAAGAGAGATGAAGTCAGCATCCACCCTAAGCAAGCCACCAAAAAATTAAAGAGTACAGCAAATGATTTCCATCAAAAAAGCATTCTAAAGGCTCCTTATCTTTCTCGTCCTCAAGCACAGTTAAACACCGGATACAGCTCCGTTCAAAGTATTTCAGATAGTGCCATTTCATTCTCCCAGCAGCAGTTGCGTGATATTGTATCCACTGCAGCTAAACTTACAACAGAGTTGAAGTCTATGAAGGACATTGTTGAAGAAGCATTGCACCACAGGATCATTCCGGCTATATCCTCCAAATATAGTGCAGATGAGGTACTGACATTAATAAAGTTGCATTTATATCAGTAAGAACTTTCCCAAAAACAAATTTTAGAACTGCTCGTTTTCCTGCACACGTCTATATTTAGCTTTACAAGTTCCTCATTTGGCAGGTGAGAAATGCTATTCAGAATGCAACACAAGTTGAAGAGAGCTCCAAAAAATGGCTTTCTATCATGTCAAGGGACTGCAACCGGTTTTGTAAAATCATGGTACGTTTTGTCCCTTTAATACTCATGGAATCGGCATAATTATGAATTAGAAGCTTCTTGTGCGTAATTTGTCTAATAGTTCACAATGATAAAATACCAGCAAATGACAAATGGAGGTTCTACTGATTCAAGAAATGCGGTTCTCAAGAAGAGGAAGATTGTCTTCGCTGATGAGGCTGGCGGAAAGCTTTGTGATGTCAGAACTTTTGAGAACGAGCTAACTGCTTCCCTGGAAAATAATACTGACAAAACGGCTATGTTTTGATCCAATATAGGATGCTAAATTTGCTTGCCCAATGTTTGTACGAAAAGAATATTTAATTGTACATCCGAAAGTGCCAAATTCTCTCGAGAGAAGAGAAACCCAAACTGACCTTTCTCATATTGTACCAATCACGAGGGAAAATCACAAATTTTTAAGAACACGATCGTTTTGCGATTTGAATCTTTTATTTTTTAATTTTAAAAACTATTTTAGGAATTAATTTTTTTATTGCACCCATACTTCTTGATGCTTTTTTTAATTAAAATTTAAACAAAAAATAAGTAAATAATGTAATGCGACTTAATTAGGTGTTAATTGATACAATATCTGTTACGTTTCTGTTACATAACACACAACATTCAGTAGTTTAGGAGATGTAATACTCGCAAATGTGGTAATTCTTTTTTTTGGATTTGAAGAAATCTAGTAGGCGGGTCAAACGGACACATCTTTTTGAGGGTCTAATTGGTGCACCTCATCATCGAGGGCCTAACTGACAATTTACTTACGGTTAAAATCTCAACTATCCCAAGCTTTTACAAGAGAGGTTAATATGGAATTGAACCTAGAACTTATCTGCAGCTAAGCCCTGCTCTTAACCATCTAGCAAGGGCGTGATAATTCTACTTATATATAAGGTATTGATCTCTCCTAAATTAAGAATCAATGGTGAGTGTTTATTTCACAAAGATGTATCTCAATTATAAAACTGGATTACAAGACACAAAAACAAGATTAAGGGGGCTTTTAGTTTGATGGTTTGGGAACGAAAAAATAGAATAATTGTAAAAAATAGTATTTGTTTTAAAGTTTTCAATTCCAAGAGAATGGATTTATCCCATTAAATTTGGGAATCTACTAAACTCACCAAAGGGGGTGGGTACCGATTTTTCATTCCAATCTAAGTTTTTATCATGTTTATTTTTCACTTTTTTATTCCCAGCCTTTACCCTACCATCCTCTTTACTTCCTTATCGTCTCTCAATTTCTTATGATCTCCCATTCTGCCTTATCGCGTCTTATTAACGAAGGAATTTTTTATTCTGTGCCTCCAGGTATATTTTCTGAAATCTTCCGTTTTAGTTTGATATTAAATGAACTGGATAGAACCTGGTTTCATCTCATTGTAAATGTGACTTTTGCTCTTTTTTTTTCTTATATATTCTCATTTTATGATTTAATTAAGAGAATAACCAATCTGCTATATGGTTTGATGATGTGAAAGTGCATATGGTTATAGATTGAACGAGAATCATAAAACCAATCTACTCTTCTTTTTTTCCCTTATAATTATTGTTTTGTGATTTAATTTGATTTTTCGTATATGATTTTAACTCTTAAAAAAAAAGAAAAAATACATAGCGAATCGTCTTTTACATTAGTGCTTGTTTATTTGTTTTGTAAAGCTCTGAATGGCTTTCAAGAACAACGAAACAAAAATACTTTTTTACAGTTTTTAACTTTCGTATAAAGACGTAAGCCCTTCATCTTTATCCAACGTCTGTTTCTTCATAAAAATCATGTCTTTTTTGTTTTGATAAAGCCTTAACCTTTGGATAAAGAGAAGAATTACTTTTATTTGGTTTTATAATTTAACAATTGTATAAAGACATTCTTGAATTTATTTGGTGTTATTGTTTAACATCTATAAAATAGAAACATGTTTTAAAGCTTTACATACGATGCGTGCTTTTAGATTCAGATAAAAAAAAATCTAGTTTCTAAAAGTCTTGGAAGAGGCAGATAAATATATATTATTGCCCATTCTGAATAATTAAAATCGAACGTAGACAATAATGTTGTGATTAACTAGGAATATATCCCTGTTCATATGCATATAATATTATTGCTCATTTTGTGAAAACTCATATTCGTTAATATAACAGCTACCTTTAATTTCAATGTAGAACATTATGGCATGTACTCCTATCATAAGTAGATGACGCAAATTAATTCGAAATGCTCAGATTATGACAACATTGGTTAATGTATTCAATCTAGTTTTTGTCACTCGGTATTAAATGTTGTTGATGCATTTGCACATTACGAGACTCCCATTGAAAACCAAATAAGAAATCAAACATGATAGAATGAAACAACATTAATGCAATAAACCAAACAATATTATTGATATTATATTATTTTTATTGAGAGTAAAAATGGTATTATATTATCTTTCGTTCCCATTAATGCAACAAACTAAACACATTATTGGTATTAGAGAAACTCAAGTTATAAATCAAATATCATTTTTTTATTTTTTATACCCATTTCTGTCCCCTTCTACTATTATACTCGTATCCATATCCAACCCCATACTCAAACCAAACGCCTCCTCATATTAAGATTTTTAATAAAAAGACGAAACAGAGGAGGGTTCTCTTTCTTCGTATCCATCTTTTCGGTTAAATTCTCTGGTTGTTGTGTTCAGATTGTGTTTCTCTTTACAAGAGGCTCACTGAACAATATCTCCCAAATTTCAGAGAATACATGGACGATGACTCCATAATACTGCCTGGAATTCAAGGACAAAAAGCACTGCAAAAGCTCCTCCAAGTCTTTACCCTCGTACATTTGCTTCTGTAATATCATATCTAACATAGACTTCTTAAAATCAACATATGGATTCTCAGATATTTTCACCACTGCCACACTCCCTCTCATCTTCCCTGTACCACCTGTGCTCGATGACGATGACCCTTTTCTTGTTTTCGACATCGGAGTTCTCATTCCCGAGAAACTCTGCACATTATTGTTAATAGCTTTCTTCTTTGTTGGGTTGATTACTTGCTTCGCTGAGTTGTTGCCTTCGCCCCCTAATGAATAATCATACGGAAAGCCTTCTTCAGTCTCTTCAGTTTCGTCATTTGCTTTGGTTTCTTCAGACCCTCGAATGAAACTAAACCCGTCATCGGTAGACAAAGAACGTCTTCTCCTTCTGTTCTTATCTACTATGTTCTTTGTCGATGTTAGTTTAACTGGTGAAATGTGTCCTTCAGTACTACGGTCACAAAACAATGGACATCGTGTATGAAGGTAAGCTTGAACTGGAAACCCACCGATTTTCTCGCCTGAACAGCACTCCGACGACTGTGAACGTGAACTGGAGCGATATCCCGCTTTCTTGGAACACCCTTCAGGACGCTTGAAGCCAACATGTGATGATGATGATTTAGGCTTGTTGCTACTATTCGGGGTTCTTACAGAAGAGGGTATTCTCGTGGATCGACAGAACTGGAGTGAAGTTATGGCACGTGAGAGCTTGAGCTTCAGACGTATAGACATTTTCTTGTTCAGTTCTTGTGGTGGGTTGAAAATGGATATTCGTGTGATGATTAGAGAGAGGCGGAGAGAATTTATGTACGTAAAAGGTATAATATACGTACACATTACGCAAAGGCCGGCCATGAAAATTATAGAGTTTAATTAAATAATTAAATAGAAAATCTCTGGCAACAACCCCTAAGTCATTGGAATGATGACCAAATCCGAGTAATGACGCCATGTTTCTAAAAGATGTGATTGTTTGTATTCCAAAAGACGTGTTTATATTCTTTTGATCATTAAATATGATTTAACAGTTTTTAAACTCATTTTTAATGGTTTACTTGAAAGTTCGTTCAAATTCAAATCTATAAAAAATTTCAATTTTGGATTTAGCTCCTTACTGAGCTTAAATTCAAGTCATTCAATGGAAGTTATTGTTCGGTATTTTCTGTCAAAAGTTCTTTCAAGTTCGAGTTTAATTTGACTTGAATTCTTGAATTTAAAATTTTAGATCTTAATCTAAGTTTTAATATGTCTATTGTCTATTATATTTAAGAACTTGCGAGAAAAAGAGAAAGATTTAAGAATAAAGAGATGATTTAGAAAGGTACGTGATATGTGTTTAATAGTTGATATATTCAATCATTTATACTTAGTGATTAATAATACGAAAATACTTAAAATATTTACTTTAATTTATATAGATGATTTTAGGTATAACTTAGAAGTAAATCACTAATAATACGAAAATATTTAAAATATTTACTTTAATTCATAAATGATTTTAGGTATAACTTAGAAGTAAAGAAATTAAAGTGAGTCAAAAATATTACATTTAGATATTTTTTGAAGATAAATAATTACTTATTTTTGTGAAATGAGACAAAAAAATATTAAAAGACAAGAAAAAAGAAGAAAAGAACGTGTGCTACGTAGATTGTGAGCAAAAATTTTATGCATATAGTCACGTGAATTAATGACCATGCAAGTTAGCAATTCAATTAGTGGACAAAGGAAGGCATTAACACAAGCTTAAAACGACGTGCAAGCAGTTGGATGTAGGAGCAAAACGATGTGGGAAGGTGGGAGCAGTCCAGCCCAAAGCAGAAGGAAGCTAGCGTTAAACGCTAATGTTGCATGCGTACATTGCGTCAAACGTAGCGTTCAAGAGGGAAAGGCCGTAGGTTTTAAAATAAAGATGAACAATAGCGTGGTCCATGAGTGTTTATTCGTCACATCAAGCTACAACCTCGTGAAACAGGAGCGTGAAATAGTAAATAGTGATGAGAGCTGCGTGAGAGAGTAGCGTGAAACATAAAAGAGGGAGGCACGGTGAAGAAAGTCGAAGTGGGTTTCCGCTAGGGGCATTATTAACGGGGTCGGAAATGTTTTTCGGCGAGAGATTTATGAAGGGCTTGACATTTCGAAATTGGTTCGGAGATAATATTGACGACAACGACCCAGGTTTAGTGTATTTTATTGTTTTTGTTGTTTCCTTCTCTCGTTAGGTATCGATGTATGGATAATTAAATTTTCGTTATTGTTCGGTTATTTATGTATGAATCCATTTGGTTATAATAAAAAGATGATTTTAATGTGTACATTGAATTGTTTAATTGTAAATTTATTACTAAAATTTTGATATAATCCGTAATTGTTATGTTGAAATTCATGTGTAGTGACTAATGATTCGTAATTATTAGGGATAACATGACCTGGATTAAATAACCATCGTATGTAGTTATTGTCTTGATTAATCGGTTTTTCTAATTCGTAATGCTACTGTCTAATTAAATCTAGAGATCGTATCCTAGGTTATTTGGTGGTTAAGTTTAATTAACGATCGTATATTGATTAAACACTACTTAAGGAAAAACTCAGGTTAATTATTAACCTACGATTAATAGTTGCTTGGAGAGATTAGAGAACAACAAATCAGTGAAATATGTTTAATTAGGGTGTAGGTCAAGATTGAACTAAAGAACCGGATTCCTACCGAATTCCATACTTTTATTTTTTTTACATGTTTTCTTTAATTTATTTTATTAGTCTAGTTTTATTTTATGTTCTTTTTTTCTAAATCCAAAATGCCCCCCAAAACTTAAACACCAATTAATTTCATTTCAACAATTTTACATACACTCTCTGTGAGATTGATCTAGACTCACTACTATTATAATAATAGTCTAGTTATTTTATTTTGATTAATGTTATGACGCGCTGTCAATCCGACTCTATTAGAGCATACCGAAAACTTGACCTTCAATAAAAAAACTTTGACAAATTAAGACACTAGTAAAAGATCCTACATAAAGAGGTCATTCTCTTTATCATTAAGTCTTTCCAACCATGTCTTTAATTCTTGTTTCTTGTATTTAGCCTAAACACTTTTATAGTACTTTCTCTTTAATATTTTATACTTAACATTTTAAAGTATTTTTATCATTATTTTATTATTTACTAGGATTTTATTTTGATTTTGAATTTCCTTATTCTTATTTTATTCTATCAATTATTTGTTTACATGTTTGTCTTTTACTTTCTTCAAAAAGTTTTCCAAACCTCTTTTTATAAGCCTATCGAAAATAATCTCTGTATTAATTAAGGCTAAGGTTGCGTACTACTATGTCTTCTCAGACTTTGCATCTTAGCAGAATTTATAATGGGATATTATTATTGATTATAAATCGAGTCCAAACTAATTTCTCATCCCTAAACTAATTATAAGATATTC
The DNA here is from genome assembly GCA_026413575.1 of Erythroxylum carthagenense. Taxonomy (NCBI): domain Eukaryota; kingdom Viridiplantae; phylum Streptophyta; class Magnoliopsida; order Malpighiales; family Erythroxylaceae; genus Erythroxylum; species Erythroxylum carthagenense. The sequence continues at coordinate 2,604,091 of JANZLD010000006.1, read as the reverse complement.
TATTAAAGCAAGCAAGCTATATATGAGCATCAATTAAACCTTGAAAACGTCTAATATTAAACAACTAGAAAGTGTGCTGTCAACCAGACTTGTTATAAGAGACTATGTCTCATTTATTTAAAATAATGGTAATTAAAACTGTCAGAAAACCTCTTCTTTTGTTTTTTCTTCCCAACTTTGACAAAATAAAAAAGAAAAGGGACAAACAAATTTAGATTGGACACAGCTTGAGCTTACTCAATGGGTTCAGCCATAATCATCGATCATCGTCAAATGTTTCTGAAACACAATAACGATAATAAATTCCGAGTCCAAAAGATATTTACAACATAATACAAATTAAACTCTGACTTTTTGAAGCATTTAAATTGGGCTATGACGTTTTCAAAACGTTTAAAACATATCTTAAATGTACGAAAAATCTAACATAGTTAATTCTATGTCAATTAAATGTTATGTTAATATTGACAAGATGTTATTTATATATTTTTTAAATAAAATTTTGATCAGAACGTAAGTCTCACTTTTCACGTGATAATGAGGTCCATATTTATATATTTTAGGCAATAATTTTACTTGCTATGTTACAGTGAAACTTATTTTTTTGTTTAAAAATAAAAATAATGTTATGTCAATATTAACGTTGCGTTTGATTGATAAAGAGTTAATTTGGTTAAATTTTCCATTCACGTAGAATATGATTTGAATGATTTAAAAATATTAAAATTTAATTTGAATGTTTCAAGACGCTAGAGTCTGTTCTATATTTTGTTGTAAATGTTGAGGTTTGAAATGCGTTTTAAAGTCAAAATTCTGAATCTAAGCATCTAATATTGCAAATACCTAATTGGAATATTTTGAAGCAAAATAACAAATTAAGTTGAGACTAAAATATGAAAGTTGATATTATGTTAGTGTCGTTTTCAGGCTAGTCCTTACGTAATTCGGTAATATTTCCTGTCGTCTTCATTGTATTTAATAATTCAAAAATTATTTATATTAAATAAATAATATAATACATCAAGAGATAGGATTTAATTCAAATGCAAAATATCATTGGATGCAAAAATGTCTTAGGCTCCAATTTCATACCAGTGCCCGTATTCTTTCAACCCAAATCGATCAAAAGGAACTTAAATCTAAATAAGTAAATATATGTAATAATTTGTAAGTTGCATACCTTAAATAATATGACAAAGGCTTTATTTGGTAAATAATTGATCAACTAGTTTTTGGCTGATTGAGAGATATTTGAGTGTTTGACTATATCAAACTACTAATAATTATGTTTGATAATCAGTTGATTGAATTCAATCTGCTGTTTTTGAAAATGCTCGTATGAGGAATATTTTGTTCTAGCAGTTGAGAAATTAAAAGACAAAATAATAATTGTGCCAAAAAATTATTACAAAAGTAGTAGTTGTCCAAAACTTTATTTATTTGATGCCTAACAATAAAAATTATCACAATCATCATCCTAACAAAATTTGTTTTATTTATGTAATTTTGCTTGTACACTCGGGTCAATTTCAATTTTGTGATAATTTTAATTAGTATTAAATTATCATAAAATCGGCTAAAATTGAATAAAATTAAAAAAATTAAAAATATGATTGAAAAAGTTATTCTTATTTATCAAATAATTTAATGTTTAATTGAAAAAGAGATTGTTAAATAAAAATTAAATGATTTATTTTAGCTTATAAGAACATATTAATTTATGAAAATTGACAAATTAATTAATAAACTGATTAGTTTTTGACAACGAAAATTATTAAAGTAAAGTTAAAACTTAAACGATTAAAAGTTTTTACGATTGAACTGGTTGAATTGGTTGAGTTTTTTAATTATTGTCCTAAGTTTTAATGGTGATACATTTTGTATTGCATTGATGCAGCCAAAGCCTAATCCCCCACTCTCGCCTATAAATCAGAATCAAATTGTAAATACATACAAAACCTAGTTTAGTTGAAAACCTCGATTTAAGTACGATACACTGCTTTATTCTTTGAGCTGCTTTGTTACATAAAACTTACCTCTAGGTTCCCAGTATTCATCACTTCCTTAAATTCGAATCGATAAGCTCTATATGAAACATAAAGTTGGGATCTTTCTACTTCATAAGATATGTTTGTTTCTGGTTTGGATCCTGTATTTGATATGATTCATGGGAAACATAAAGTTTGAATCTTTGAGTGTTAAAATACTAGAAAAGATGTGTTTGCTTATTTCGATCTTTGGGTTTATGTGCGTTTGAGTTTTGCATTTGTTTACCTACTCCTATTATGGCAGATTTTGAGGCGTTAGAGGAGATAAAATAGATGCATATAGTTAGTTTAGTAAGGTTGGCCTACCGGTCCATTGCATTATCTTTTCATTTATTACTTTGGTGTTGAATGGACTTAGTCACACACACATTGTAGAACATTTCAACGTTTGTATTTATTTTGTGGAATATTGTATTCTTCTGTATAGTGTAAAATACTGTTGTATTGTATAGTTTTTAGTTGATTTGCGTTTTATGTAATAATTGTTTTGTATAAAAAGTGATGGTATATATACCATCCTTATTTTTTCTTCATATGAATAAGAATAATCATTCATTTTGGTTTCTGATTTCTTTACTAAAATCAAATCCCTAGAGTGTTTATGATTTCTTCATGATATCAAAGCTCTGGGTAGATCCACACGTCTACGAAACTGAATCATGGTAGACGGCATCAGTAGTTCGAGATTGTCGTTTGGAAGTATGAATGCTGACGAGAATTTGATGTTGCTACATAACTCATATAATCCTGAAATGGTTCTTGTTATGACTCCATTAATCGACAACAACTACTTATCTTGGAGCTATGTAATGCGAATAGCTTTAGTAGCAAAGTTGAAGCTTAATTTCATCAATGGAAAATGTGAAAGGACAGAAGAAAGTTCACTAGATTATGATTGATGGTGTCGAGTTGATTTTATAGTTATGTCATAGATACTTAACGCCATCTACAAAAATATCGTGGAGTCCTTTCTGTACACAAGCTTAACTAGGGATCTCTAGAAAGACCTAGAGCGGCGATATGGAGAATGTAA
>JANZLD010000006.1:2583244-2600910 GCA_026413575.1 Erythroxylum carthagenense | reverse complement strand
TCAGAAAATGCAGTAAAGCCTATCAGTCAGTCCCAATTACCAAAATACCCTTGCTGACAGTAACGGGATGTTACAGTTCATACGGAGCCTTAAAATAATGTTCATGTGGATCCCTTAAACAATTTGTTGATGTTGGGTATAATGATCGATTAGTACAATTTCTTATGGGATTCAATGAAAAGTATGATGCAATTAAGAGTTAGATGCTTGTGATGGAATCTTTGCCTCATGTAGATAGGGCTTATGTGATGGTTGTTAGGGTTGAAAAACAACGGGAGGTTAATATTACTTTTGGTGACAATACAACTAGTGCTATGATGGTGTGTAATTCTAGTAGTAGTAGTACAAAAGGGGTTGGTAGCGATGTTTCTAAGAAACAGTTGAATAAGGAGGACATGTTTTGTGATTTTTGTAAGATGAAGAGACATACAAGAGATACTTGTTTCAAGATTCATGGGTATCCAGATCGTTATAAGGATTCCAAAGATAAAAAAAGAAGGGGATATGAATAAGGAGTTGTGCATGTAAGTGATTCACCTTTGAATTATTCAGTAGAGAAGGTTACAAAGGAACCAATTTGGAATCAAGACATGACAACGATAATTCAACAAGGTATTGTGACTTCTATGAAAAGTTAAGGGAAGCAGATTCAGATGAAAGACAATGGAGGAGATGTCATCAACTTTGCACACTACAACGACTTTGCAGGTAGCATTCTGACAAACTTATTTATTCATATATATTTTCATATCATTTGGATGAGTTTTTGTCAATAAAATTGGTCCTTATGGCTTTATTTAAATATTAATTGAATTATTGTACCTTACAATTAATTTTTGTTTATAGGGACAAAAATTATCGTATCTTAATTTAACTGTGATAAATTAATTTTTGGACAATTGATCCTGCTTTATTTGTAATTTTTATTGCAAGGTATTTGAAAAAATTAAAGCTCAGAAAGATTAAGAAGAGTGATCTACAAAGTCAAAGAAGAAACACACATCATAAAACCACGTTCCAAATCACAAGTAGGATAGAAGGAAAGAGTGATCTACAAAGTCAAAGAAGAAACACACGTCATAAAACCATGTTCCAAAACACAAGTAGGATAGAAGGAAACGGCAGCAGTGGGACATTAAAGGAAAGCAGAAGAAAAACGACAACGTTGAGACACACAGATGAGGAGTAGCGTGGCCCAAATGACACCGTGAACATGAGAGGTCTGCAAGGGTTTTGGGACAACATTAAATTGTCATATCACTACATAAAGAAGGCGAAAAAAAGGTGGTGTGCTTGCAGGTCGTGGCTGTGCATGGGCTGCGTGGACCAAGAGGGATAAATGAATTAGTCACATTATATAGTGCGATGGCTAGGTGATTTGCGTGAGCTAGTGTGTGCACCATGGGTTTGTGAGTAGTTTTTGGAGAACTATTAAAAATAGACAAATCAAGTTAGAGAAGAGGAAGGCGTGGCTAGTTGTGTGAGTGTGGTGCTGGGTGTTTGGAGATGAATTAAATAGTCACATCAAAAACTAAAAGAGCTGGCGGTTTTGTGCGTGGTTGGAGAAGGAGATTAGGCGTTGTCTGAAGAAAGGTTGCGTGGTTTGTGGGCTGCGTTGTGAGGTGCAGTGCCTGAGCTGTGTGTGCATGGTTGGTTGAAACTTGAAGGCAGGTTATTTCAACGTGGTCTTGGCTTATGCGTGTGTGCGTTGTGCTGTGGAGATCAGGGGGACGAGACTGTTGTGTGTGTGGGCTGCGTGGTCTGCATCCAGGTGTGAAGTGCTATGTGGTCTGGAGAAGGAGTTGGTTGTGTGGCTTTGGCATGGGTGCTTGAAGAAACAGCAAAATCAGGAGAAAAAAATGAGAATGTGAAAGGCGCAAGTTAGAGGATGTAGAAGTGAAAACCAAGAGATTCAGACCATTATTCTCACACCTTCATGGATGATCACCGTGGCTCAATATTGGCAGCATCTCCAATGAATTTTCTTGACTAATTTATCATAATCCTTTGGTTTAATGACAAAGGCAAGAGCTTAGATTCTTATAGGGAAGTTTAAACTGCATTTATCTTCCAACTATTTAATTATTTAGTAATTCCTAGGTCTTAGGATAACTATTAAATTAATTAGTGTTGCGTTTTGATTATATCTTTTAATTGGAAGACTTTGTTGACTGGATTATTATTTAGCAATTGATATTGTATTAATTTTGGATTTAATTTCATTACTTTGTTTTGGGTCAAGACTTTGTATTGAAAGTTTAGCAAAATTGGTGGTTATTTAAGGTGCTTGAATTTTTGGATCATTATATCTGTTACTGACATTAATTCTAATTTCTTAATTATCGAGTCAAAATTGAGCATTGGTTTTAGTATCCTTGGTTTTATTTTACTAGACTGGTGGTAGTTAGTAGATTGAAATTTTGGAAAATATTTTTATAACAATTCGAGGTGGCTCGGTTATTAGATTAAAAGCTTGATTTTAATTCTTAGTTCAATTGTTTTAACTCCCATATTTATTTGAGTTATGACTGCCCGCGCTATTAAACTAGAGGATTGCGTTATCATTATTAGTTAATTGCGTTTTTCTTCGTACTTTATTATCTTATTATCAATTCATATTATTCATTTTAGTTTTAAAATACCAAAAACAAATCCTTAGTGTTTATTTTCATTCGTTGCAAGCTTTAGCATTAATTGTTCAAATCATACCCCATTTTATAGTTTAGGTTGCATTGCATTTAGTTACTTGGAAAATTAATTTCATCTTTTGGTTCCTCAAAGAGAACGACCAGAGGTTACACTATATGCAATCATTGGTTAAAATTTTGAAGTAACCCCAAGGCGATATCGGAGTTTAAGGTTATTTCACATTCTCAATCATTCTTTTAGTTCAGTTAGTTCAATTGAATGTGGTTCTTGGATAATAGACACAGGTGCTCCAAACCATATGTTTCATGATCTTAGTTTGTTTGATAAACCTAAACCTGTTGCTAAATATACCCCTGTTCACCTACCGTATGGCAAAGTTAAGATAGTAGATTTTACAGAGGATATTATTCTTTGTGATAACTTGTCTGTCATCCTTTTTGCATATACCTTCGTTCAATTAGAACATACTTTCTGTGAATAAACTAGCTTGTCAATCTCCTACCAAATTTATCTTTTATGCAACCTTTTGTGTTCTATAGGACCTTATGACTGATGAGGTCTTAGCAGTTAGAAAAGTAATTTTAGGACTCTATGTTCTTGACAAATATTCCTTTCATAAAAGTACCATTTTGTTTTACACCACACTTTTAGATAATAGTTTCAAGAAGCCAATACAATGTCATAGTGTTGTTGTTGATGGTTTTTGACACCAAAGATTGGACCATCCATCCCTCATTGTAATGAAATAGTTGCAAGATTCCTTCAATAATATGATTTTTTCTGAACAATCGTGTGATGTATGCCATTTCTCGAAACAAACCAGATTTCCTTTTCCTAAGAGTAGTATTAATACATTTGCATGTTTTGAACTGTGGCATATGAATCTTTGGGGTCCTTATAAGCAGGGGTCAATTAGTAGAGTTCGCTAAATTTTCACCATAATAGATGATTTTTCTAGAACAACATGGACCTATTTACTCAAACACAAAAGTCAGACTTCTACTTTAGAAAAATTCCTTAAACATGTTAGAAATCAATTTCATGCTACAATCAAAATCGTTAAAACAGACAATGGAATAGAATTCTTGAGTCATAGTTGTCAGGAAATATTTGTCAACTATGAAATTATACACCAAAAAACCTCTCCTTACACTCCACAACAAAATGGAGTTGTTGAACAGAAACGTAGGCATTTGTTGTAAATTGCTAAAGCCCTTATGTTTTAGTCCCATTTACTAAAGTAGTTTTGGGGGGATTCCATTTTAACAGTCATATATATCATAAATAGGCTTCCAACTCATGTTTTTAACTGGAAATCTTCTTATTCTGTTTTTTTCTAAAGAGAACCCGACTAAAATTCTTTGAGAAGTTTTGGTTGCCTATGTTATGCCTCTATCACCTTTCCTCATAAAGATAAATTTGCTCTTAGGGCTTTCAAATATGTTTTCCTTGGTTATTCTTTAGGACAAAAGGTTTACAAAGTTTATGATTTGCAAAGTCATCATATTTTCACTGTTTTCTATGAAAATATATTTCCATTTCAGTCTATTTCTTCGAATCCAAAATTAGTTGCTTTGCCTAATCTAGATGTCCTAACAGTTGTTGTGTCTCGAGAATCATTATCCTCGATTCATGAGTTCCATCTTCATCGGATACTCCTTGCTTTACTAATAAGGCACCGAGTCCAGCTCCTATTCGTAGGAGTACTCGTGTGACCCAACGACTTAATTGGTTGAATGAATTGATATTGCTTATCCTGCTGTTCCTAATATAACTGATTCTTCCTCTCATACACCTCCCACATATCCATTTCTACTCTCCTCACACCTTACCTCAGCTTATCATTCTTTTTTAGCAAATGTGTCTAATATTGAAGAACCTAGTTCTTTTGAACAAGCTCAAACTAATCTGAATTGGTTGCCTGCTATGGAGGCTGAGTTGATAGCCTTTGATATCAATCATGCTTAGGACCTTATTATTTTACCGAAAGGTAAGAAGGCTATAGGTTCTAAATGGGTTTATAAAGTTAAACTCAAACTCGATAGGACTGTTGATAATTATAAGGCTAGATTAGTAGCAAAAGGCTATAATCAAATTGAAGGAGTTGATTACACTGACTGTTTTTCTCCAGTTGCCAAGATGGTTACTGTGAGACTTTTAATAGCTTTTGCTGCTACAAAAGAGTGGCCTTTACATCAGTTAAACATAAATAATGTTTTTTGGCATGGTTATATCAATGAGGAGTTGTACATATTACCTCCTCAAGGATATGCCAAGGCTGGTCCCAATCAAGTGTATCGTTTGAGGAGGTCTTTATATAGTCTTAAGCAAGCTTCACGACAATGGAATCATGAGTTTACTGTTTCTCTTTGCTAGCAGAATTTTGTGCAATCTACTCATGATCCATGTCTCTTCATTAAATCAAAAGGGGATGGTTATACTGCTATCATTGTGTATGTTGATGATGTGTTGATTATGCGTCGAATGGAGACTTGTATTCAACAAGTAAAACGATTTTTACATGAACAATTTACTATTAAAGACATGAGATCTGCAAAATATTTTCTTGGATTGGAACTTGCTAGGTCTGATAATGGCTTGTATGTAAATAAGAGAAAATACGTGTTGTATATTCTTAAGGATGCAGGTTTGACTTGTCAAAAGGGGCAGTAGCTACTCTTTTATTTCCTAACTGTCATTTTGATGATGCTAGCTCTCCTTTATTGATGAATCCAGATAGATATCGAGGGCTAGTTAGGCGTCTCCTTTATCTTGGATTCACCCGGCCTGACATCACACATGTGACTTAGTAGTTGAGTCCGTTTGTTCAGGCTCTTATTGAACAACATTGGATGGTTGTCATTCATGTGCTTAAGTATCTAAAGCAATCTTCACCTACAGGTTTATTCTTTCCTTATAACAATTCTTGTTCATTACAAGCATTTTGTGGTGCGGATTGGGTTGCATGTCTTTTTATAGACGATCCTTAATAGGATTTTGTGTATTTTTGGGTGATGCTCTGATTTCTTGGAAAACTAAGAAATAATCCATAGTTTCTCGATCTTCCGCGGAGCTTGAATATTGTAGTCTCTCCACTACGGCTTGTGAGTTGTAGTGGATTTCTTATTTATTAGCTGATTTTCAGATGTCCTTTTCATTTCCTATTCTTTTATGGTGTGACAATTTGACCACTCTTCATATTACTGTTAATCCTATTTTTCATGAAAGGATTAAGTATTTAAAAATTAATTGTCATCTGGTTCAAAATAAATATAAAGAATGTTTCGTTCTTCCTTAACATATTCCTTCAAAGTTTCAATTAGCAGATATGCTTAGTAAGGCTTTGTCAGCTCCGATTTTTTCTTTTTTGATGTCCAAGTTGGGCTTCTATGATTGGCACCAAGCATAGACAGTGATAGTATATACCATCGTTTTTTTTTTTCTTTGTATGAATGAGAATAACCATTTATTTTAGTTTCTGATTTCTTTACTAAAATCAAATCCCTGGAGTGTTTACGATTTCTTCACACATACACAAAAGGTTGACTCTTTTTGTAGTCTAAGTCCGTTAGGTGGCAAGTGACAATCAATCTTCTTGTCCTACAAACAGAATAACATGTGTTGAGTTCTTAACTCTGCTTATTATCCGTTGCCACTTTGTTTCAGTTTTGGCTCATTATGTTATGATTCTATTCTATTGATTTGTCATAGTTGTTTATTCATGACAAGGATTTGGCACATAGGTTTTCTTTGGTTTCTTCTGACTTCCCAACTGATTTGCATTTAAAGGATACCTAGAAATGCATTATCTGCTTGTAATTTTGACAGCAATACATTGCTTCCTAAAGAATAGTTCTTTTTATTAGTCAGGCTCCTTAAATATTACATCTATAAGTCTATATATTACCGTGATCTTGTACGAGATAGGAGTAAGACTTCGTACTATTAAATGTCCTTGTACGTTTCAACCTAATTAGAGTAATGTAAGTTGCCAAAATAAATTGCACATGCCGGTGTTTGTGGTTCATAGGTTCATCTCTCCATAATTCTAACCCTAACTATACATATTTCGGTAATATAGAGCAAGTTGTAATAAATCTCATATTTCCAGTTTTTCAATTCACAAAATCCCGAGTTACAATGAGCATTATTGACTATAAGATTGATTAAGAATACGCACTCGATTTATGATTTTATGGTTCAAATGGTGGAGTAAGCTTCTGTCTCGAGAGTCTACAAGAACTGATAGATTTGGTGGAGAAGGTGCAATTAGTGGAGTAATCTTCTTTCTCGAGAGTCTACAAGAAATTGTAAATTTGGTAGATTAAGCTTCCAATTATAAAAAGATTGTAAATAATTAAAATTTTCGAAGAAGATAATTGGTAAAAAAAATAAAGAAACTAAAATGTATAAAAGTTAATCATATTTAATTGACATTTATTTAAATTTTAAATCATTAACTTAAATAATTAAATTATTTAAAATATGTTGTTTTGTAATTTATAAATTATCATGTGTACTAATTTTAAACTTTCAACTATAAATTTGGTAGTAAGCTTTTGTTTTGAGATTTAATAAAAAATTAAAATTTAAAATGTATAAAAAAAGAATGGAAATCACTTTAAAATTTCCAAAGGGGATTATTGATAAAAACAAGGAAATTAAAATTAATAAATATCAATTTATTTAATTTACATTTTCAAAATTTTATTTAATTTTAAACTATTAAATCAACCGACTAATTTATTTAAAATATATAATTTATAAATTATTACATATACACAGGTATAAAAAAAAGATAAAGTTGTGTACTATTATATCTTTTCTTATCAGATTGACAAGACTTTAATTTGATTTTTTTGTTACCTATGAGGTGTTTTAGAAGTGTCTCAACTATAAGAAGACACCTTTAAAATATCTACATCCAGACTAATTTTTGCGCGAATCGAGTAAGACTCTTATAAAAGGTAAAATTTTGGCCTCAAATTTTAAATGAGTATATATATAAGAGAGATTTGAACCTACAATCTCACTTAACTCAAGAGAATTCCTTACCGACTCACGATTAAATAATTTAATAATAAGTCAAGGTAGTAACGGAATGTGAACATATTTAAGCGTACTATCCGACCCCTCCTTCTGTCGGTACTTTGGCTAATCCTGTCAAACGACTTTTAACTATATCGCGAAAAACAACTACTGTTCCATGACTTTACCAACTTGGTTTTGAAGTACCAAGTTGCATTTACTCCTAAGGAATTCTCCGATTCTCTCTGATCACTTCCCTCTGCAAAACAAAGTACCGTACCAAGACCAAGAACCCAGGAAAATGAGAGGAAACGATGCAACAGCAGTCGTATCAATTCCATCAGCAACAACCACTTCAGGTGTAAAGAAAGTGAGCTCAGAGAGCAGCTTTTCCTTCACTAAAAATGGCTACAAGTTCTGGGTATTGACTGCTATTCTCCTTCTCGCACTATGGTCCATGGTCACCGGCTCTGTTACTCTCAAATGGTCCACGGGGAATCTCACGCATCTCTCAGAAGACCCTGACTTCCCAATCCATGATGATCTCGATGTCCTCGTACGGTCTCTCTGTTCTTGTGATCTCGTTGATCTTGAGTTTGTTTTCATTGTAAAGATTCAATCTTTATGTGTAAAGACTTGAGCTTTTGTGTTTATGGGTGGTTAGGAAGTAGAGGAGAAGGAAAAAGTGGTGAGGCGTATGTGGGATGTGTACACACACAGCTCGAATACTAAACTGCCTAGGTTCTGGCAAGAGGCTTTTGAAGCTGCTTATGAGGCCTTGGTAAGCGAAGTAGCTGCTGTGAGGAACGAGGCTGTTTCAGAGATAGCCAAGATGTCTCTTCGCTCCATCAATCACGAGAGACTATCTTTTGGAACAACAATTGTTAGTAACTAACCTCTCCACTTAAACAAGTTCTGGGAAATGGGTTATGAGTGTCATTGGTTATTGAGTTGATGGGATCAATTCATGTCTTTGATTTTCGGTTTCACTTTTTTTTTTAATGGAATTTTGATTCTAAATTTTAAAGTCACCTTCCATGAACATGGTTATCGACCTTTAAAGGTGATGATTCTGTGTTCATAAAGTTGTTCTCTTTTTATTTTCCTACAAATCTCTATGCAGGTGATAAATTCCGTATGCTTTTTCTGATTCTATTATCTTCTGCATGCTGTTCATGTGGATGTGAACTCTTCTCAATTGCATATTATCTTTCGTGGTTGTCTTAATTTAATCATCTAAATCAGCCATTAAACTCATTTCTCTTTTCTTGGATCCCTTAGTTCCATTGCAAGTTTGTAACATAAAAGGGAAAAAAAAAGAAGAGAACTTGATGAAGCATTTCTTGATCGATCTTGATACTCTTCTCAATAATTCTGCTCTATATCTTGACGTGATCCGATTGTGTCAAAAGTTCTTTGATGGTGGTGATCTAAAGAAGTATGAAATTTGTGGTCTCATGAAATGATGTGCATAAAATACAGAGTGGATGTAAAGGAAAGGAGCACAAGAGACCATGAAAAGGAGAAGAAAGTGGGAGTGGTAAGTGTAGCCAAACCCAATGACAAGACTCTCACTGATGTGTTGTAGTTTTCACCATCTAGTGAAACGTCCTCTTCTTTCTCCAAGTTGGCAGGACATAGTCTCTGATCATTCGGTTTATTTTTGTTGTTCCAGTGGAATATTGTGACCGGAATTATGTGGAGATTGTATATGTCGGTTTCGATCATTGAATTTAGTTTGTCCGGGATGAGGGCTGGAAATTGGTGATTGGTGGTTGTAGCTTTATGTCGTTTTCCATTTTTCAACCTCCTTTTGTGGAGGCAAATTGATGAATTGATAATGAAATAACATCAGGTTTGACACCTGACAATGACCTATCCTTCTAATTTCCTTTTGTTTTACAAAAATCAGAACGTGTAAGACTTGAAAAATCATATCAAATTTGTGGGGTTATCAGATTTTCTTTTATTTGAATGAACTAAAAACAGGTGATATACTCCATGCATTAGCTGATTTGGGGCATAAATTAGGGTTAGCTTGAAATTGTGAATAATTTAACAAAGGAATCCAACACCTGAAAATACACTAACAAAATTGCCCGAGCAGATTCAATAGGTACTGCTGCTGCTGCGGCCGCCGCCTCCTTCCCATCGAGGGAGCAAAAACTCTTTAAGAGGAAAACATTTACAGCTCTTTCAGCTACATAGATATTTACAAGTACCTCTCGAAACCGAGAACTGTACTAGTCATCCACCGACTGGATCTCGCCCATCATGATCCTGTTACTGACAACATTGAAACCCAAAACTGAAGTGCTAACTTTCTTCCCTTTCTTTCCTTTCTTCTTGCCTCCTCCCTTTGAGGACCCATCTGCCCCATCAGCAACCTTTCGGTCAGAATCATCCGTGCATGCATTGTCGACATTCATGTCTCGAGCAACTAATCCGGTCACCTTCTGATCATTCCGAATTTGGAAGGCGATTTCAAGTACATCTGCTGGCAACAACTCTTTATAGTTTAGGAATTTGTCAATGAACTCGTAATCAGGGTCGAAGGAACCAAGGTTTTCTATCAAAAGCGTCTCGGCCTCTGATCTGGATTGCTTCAAGCAGAACTCTAAAAAGCTTGTGTCTACAGAAGCACAACAAAAAATCAAAGGAAAAACTTTTAGAAGATCAAGCAATTAACTCTACGAAATGACCTAGTATATTTAGTGGCATATCTTGAAATTTAACACAAGGAAACATGCTTGCGTCGCGATCTTTAGAAGAAAAGATGCAACTTGTAAGGTCATAACCCGTTGAAGTAAATGTTGGGATGGCACTTGGTTCATTTCACTCGTGACAAATTGTAGGAAACTAAATTAATTGAAAATGTAAATAAACAAGTAAAACCTACCTTTAGACCCAATAAGTCTAACCAACTCACTTTGACACCAATCTCTGAAGTACATGGCCTCTGAAAAAGAATAAAAACATATAGGATGATAAGGCCACGTATATAAGAATACATTAACAATCTAACAGTTCTTTACCTGAATGTTTGCTCGGTGCATCTTTCTTTCCTCGATGGGATGACTGAGCAGAAACGGACAAGGACGAAAGAGAACGATCAGCAGTCCTATTCCCTGACTTCTGTCGGCCTAATGATCCAACAGGAGTTGCTTTGATCGGAGTGTTTTTGGTCCCCCAACTGCCTTCAATTGCAAGATGTGGGAACTCAGACCTGCTTACAAAAATAGAGGGGAATAATTTCAATTTCAAGCAACAAGAAGAAAGACATAATGGTAATATAGGCAAAAGATACAGATCATACTGCTCGGTCTCTTGTTTGGATTGATCAATTGGACCCCAAAATAGATCATCATCCTGCTTATGTTTTGGCTGAGAAGTAGATTTGGTTTTGATCTGAATTGGAGTAGCAGTCTTGGCAGGAGAGGTCGACAGGGACCATGAAGAACCAGTCCCATGGCCAGCTTGATTTGGCAGGGGCTTTTGTGGAATTGGTAATTGATTCTGAGGCTGGATTGTAGTCTTCTTCTCCTGCTCTTTCAAAATGTCCCTCAGTGAAGTGGGTTTCAGAGCCTTCTTGGCATCTGTAGACCATGCTGGTGAAGGCGAATGGTTTGCTGGCTCTCCCTTCCAAAGGACAAAATCTCCCAAAGAAGGACCTGATGGAATCACAGGAAAAACTTCTTTTTCCTGTTGCAAGGGATGGGACTTTTTACCTTTCTCAAGGGGAATGGAACTGATAGGTATCTCACAAGAACCACTGGGCACTACAACCTTAGCTCCAGTACCCTTTGCCTTGGCCGATTTTTTACGACTCTTTTTTGTGTCTTTTGCCTGAATAAAGTTGCCATCATCAATAGAGTCCACATTGCCAGTTTTAACCTGTCGGTTAGTTGAGATAGTTATATTTTCTGCCACCTCTCTCTCTCTAAACTCAGAATTTGCCAGAACATCTTCCGCCAAAATATCATGTAGCTGGTTTTTCTTGCTCTTTGAACTTGGTGAAACTTCTGGTTTATTCACAGTCAATTCAGCAGCATCTCTCTGGTTTTCTTTAGAAATTTTAGGGTCTAAATTTGCAACAACTCCCATCCGAGTAGACAAGCTCATGGAGTTGACAGTAGTTGTTATTTCAGAAACAGTCAATTCTTCCTGTGCCTTCTGCTCTTCCAGTTGAATTTCCAACAAAGATTTTGGTTTGAAACCAGGAGCAGGTTTCCAAGCTCTTTGGCCTGGTTGTATTAGCGCATGCTGCAATGAAACAGGCTCAATGAGCTTTGGCCCACTCTCGCCTTCAGTTGTTTCAATATGATTTATTTGCATACTTGTAGGCAATGCACCTTTCAATTGTTGGGAATCCATGATTTCTGAAGAAATGCCAGACTTGTTTTTCGTCTTCAGTGGCGGCGTCCCACAAACATTTATTCCTCTTCCATTGGATGATGCCACCTTGGTGTGACCAAAATTTAACCCTTCTGCTTCTAGTTGCTTTGATTGCTGTAAAGTGGATCCCTTTGACACTCCTTTTGCTTTTTCAGAAGAGGTGTTCAACTTTGCTAATTTCTGTTTTTTGGATTTCTTCTCAGTTTTTCTTGAATCACGAAGTTCATTCTTCACTTGTGTCACAGAAGAAAGTTCATCAACGGATGTTGCTTTTTCGGCCCGCATCTCATTATGAGATTCATCCACTTGAACCTCCAAACCAGTAGCATTCTCAAGCTTTATTTCAGTAGCAGAAACATCAGATAATGCTACAGCAACAGAGTTTCCATTAGATTTGGGATGCATAGGATCAGCAGTTGCCTCAGATGCTGCCAACGTTTCTGTTTCTTTGCTGCTACAAATGTCTTCTGATGGCTGCCTTAAAACCGGAGCATGAAATTTAGAAACCTGGGCAGGTTCCTGTATAACAGAAGACTTATTTGCAGATTTATTCATGACCCCTTGCAAATCTCCACTTTCGGTAAGAGATGAAGGTAGCATGGATTCGTTTTGATGGAGAGGGTCAATTTTTTGGGGAAGATCAGAAATGTCCACATAATCTCCATGGACAGGATGAAGAGAAGACACTTTAGCATCAACAACATAACTGACATCCTGGGTAACTTGTAAAGGCAAATTCATGAAGCTGGTAGAAGTATGCTCATCTTGAATGTTTGAAGGTGGCAGCGGAGAACAAATTTGAAACAATTCTTGTGATGGTTGCAGCCAAGGACCCCCATTTACTGTAGGTAATGGAGCTGTTTGCAAATGCCCAAATGTTGGTTCACCAAATTGCTGTTTCAAGTGATGCTCTGAAAGAACCTGAGAAAGCAACTGTTGTTGCCGCAACATCTGTTGGTGCTCCTCCTGTTTCTGCTGTTCCTTCATTAGCAGAAGTTTATTTAGCATTGATAACTGCTGCATTGGAAGAGGAGTCTGGGAATGTGACTGCAACAAGTACTGCTGTTGCAAAATATTCAGCAATTGTGGATCTTGTGGTAAACCAGAGGCAAGTAACTTCTCGGCTGCCAAAAGACCAGATGGATTATCTACAACTTGGCCAAGCATGTTTGTTAAAGAGGACAGGTTCTGTGGCTGCAGACTCTGCTGCTGACCAAAATGAATTTCAGAAGGAAAATTCTGAGCTTGATGCACATCAATCTTATCCTTAACTGGGTCCAGGCCATGTTGCAAAATATTAAGCAATTGTGGATCTTGTGGTAAACCGGAGGCAAGTAACTTCTCGGCTGCCAAAAGACCAGATGGATTATCTACAGCTTGGCCAAGCGTGTTTGTTAAAGAGGACAGACTCTGTGGCTGCAGACTCTGTTGTTGACCAAAATGAATTTCAGAAGGAAAATTCTGAGCTTGATGCACGTCAATCTTATCCTTAACTGGGTCCAGGCCACCCTGTATAGGGAATTTAGACCAACCAGTTACAGTATTATTCATTCCAGTGCCAGGCCGGTCAGATAGTCCTTGGAGGATGGTCATCAAGTCGGTATTCTGAGAATGAGGAGGCTGATGCAGATTTTCATTCATTGAGGAAATGAGTTTTGGGTGAAGGAGTGAAGATTCAGATAGAATCTCTGGCCTTGATACCATTGTTGATGTATCCCTGCCAGCCCAATAAGGATTGGGCAGTGACCTCTGCCGTTCGAGTGCTATTCTCTTTGCCAAAAGGAGGGCATCATTCCCACCATCAACTTCCAATAGAGGTACATTTCCGGTATTATTACCAATAAATCCTGGCAAACCTACAATTTTCACATAACCACACAATCCATTAGCCAGAAGACAACGACAGAAAAGAAGAGGAGAGCTACCGTGTCAATGTAACAAATTTAAGGTAAGACACCAATAAAAACATCCTAGCAATGCAAGGAGAAAAACGACAATAAGAAGTTTACATATGTAAAATAAAGGATCAGAAAGAATTAGAGGTATATATATCAACCTTGAGATGAATTACTTATATTTGTAGACATTAGTGACTCCAAGAATCTATTTTCCGCCTCTGTTGTTGAACTAGATTTATGCCTTGGTTCATTTTTCATCATATCTGCCAACTCATTCTGCTTTGCCATGCCAAAACCAGGGGGTGGTCTAGCCTTAGCTCGTAAGTGAGGCATAACGTCACCAAGTAATAAAAAGGGTGCATCCTTTGGTGCAGTTGCAAGGCGAACTTGTAAATCTATGCCAAAATATCCAGCCTCAAACCATCCAATTATATCGCCCCCAGAAAAGGGACCTTGAATTTCACCCTGAGGATCTTTGTAGCAAAGAATTAGGTTCTCAGGAGACGGGGGTGGAAGTTTCTTGCCCGCTTGTTCTTTATCAAGACTTATAGACGACTGCCTCATCATTATGGAATTCTCACTGCTTTGCCATTTTGCTTCATCTTTGGAGAATGATGGATTAACAAAATTACCCTCCCACTGATTCTCTAGATTCTTCTGAGGCTGAGTCCATTCAAGATCAGAGTTTGTAGACCTAATATCACTTGGAATCTCTCTCCAATCAATGCCCTGCTCTCCAAGTGAATGGGCCCGCCATGGAGTGCCAGGATGGACAGGATTACTTCCCTGCATTGTAAATTTCCTACCTGTATGAGCTTCACCAACCTTTTTGTGAGGACCAATAACTTCCCTGATAGCTGCAGAAAATGATCGCAGACATAGGTAATTTTCAAGTGAAGTAAGTTTCTCACAAAGAATATTAGAAAATATAGATACATGTGAGCAAAATGCAAAAACAACCAACATGATACCAGGAAACTCAAACAAAAGACGATTAAAAAGATTAAAAAGAAAATATATAACTTCATCTGATGAAAGTAACTAACAATATTTTGAAAAAAACAAGTCCTATACATAAAACACAAATATCCAATGTTGTTGACCAAGTCGTCTATAAAATCACATTATTTTCTGGTGATCAACTGATTCAAAGCAAACTGCAAAATCAAGTAACAATTACCTTCTCCTTTGATTTTGTCATCTGCTTTACATTCCTGCATCATTTGTTGTTTGGAGTTGGACTGCTGATATGCCTCTCTATCAGCATATCCTCTCTCTGCATGATTTTCATAACCAGCTTTTGAAATGTCATCTTTAGTATCCTCTACTGACAGTGATGCATCATCTCTGCTGCCTGCTCAGAGAAGAGAACCATAAAATAAATAAATTTCTCCAGAATGAGCACAGAAATGCAGAAGTAACTTTGATAAGTCAATACCAGTTGTGATTCGTCTTGAAGGAGTGGACTCTATAGTGCTCCATCCAACAGGTCCTTCCTTGGATAATTGTGGAGCACCACTGCTTAATAGTTCCCCTTTATCAATTCCATCCAAAACATCCTAGTCAAACAACAAAGAGCGTCAAATCATTATCAAGTATAAGAAACTAGCATGTATTTACAGAGTCAATGGTAAAAATTACCATTTCTTCAGGATTTGGAGTACAGAGTGCAAGTGGCTCCAAGGGTTCTTCCTGTGTAAGAGAGGTAAATTGTAAAAACCCATCCAAAAGCTTGCAACCTGATTTCATGTCAATCATCCGGTAAATATCAAGTAATTTTGTCCGATTATACTTCAGAGGTCCATTTTCACCCTTGTCTGAAATGGTTCCCAAAGATTGAGGTTGACTTAAAGAACTGCTCATAAAGTTTCCACCAGAATTGGCCCTTCCACGACCCATAGAAAAAGTAGAATTATTTTCTCCACGTCCCCGGCCATAGGAAATAATAGAAGTCTGTTTATTTGACATTGGAGTTTGGAGATGAGAAGTCTCTCTTCCTCTATTCTGGGAGGAATTAGGTCTCCATGGTCGATAATATTCACCGTCCTTTTCCTCTTTTCCATGAACAGAAAGATGAAGCGACCCCTTCTCAAGTGAGACTTCACCATCTTTTCCCAAGTCCACTCTATTCTCACGCAAAGCTTCCTTCTCCTTATCATCAGGTCCCCACCGTGTGTTCCATTTACTCTCACGCCGCTGATCATGATTGGTCTCCCGGTTACCCAAGTCGGTCCAACGTTCAGATGGACCACGCCGAGCTTCATGATGCCTAGTAGATGAGTTCTCTGTCCAGCGATCCATTCGTCGTGTCTCACCAAGATCTTTATCTCCATCCCTCCAGCGGTCTTTGCGCACAGAGGAATTAGTGTCTCTTTCCTCATCACGCCAGCGATCACGGCGAGCGGTTTCCATATCAAGCAAGGAAGGCCGGAAAACATCTTTCTTCTTCTGGATATCGTGACTCTCCTCACAATTGCCTGATGCTTTTGTTCTGTCTAAGCGGCTCCCATAAGCTGAAAATGAGCTGAAGTGGTTCTCCTGTGTATATATTGTCCCCCCACCATATGAAAAAGAATATTAAACCAACAAGCACAGATGGGAATATCCATAAAAACCAATTTCCATCAATTTCCAAGCATTCTCCGTAGACAAATATTAATGAACAAGGAACAAAATGTATGCATACACGACAAATGGGCAAACAATAACAAATGACTATTTCATGCGTATCCAAAAATTATCAAATCATATACATAGGTAACTACAATATTAGGATTCTGGCTACTTACCCCACCTCCCACTCCAGCCTTGCTGTCACCTGACTTTGGGAGGAGCCACTGTGGTGAAAGAGGAATAGCATTGTCCGATCCAAGGGCATCTGCACAAAATAGATGTATATATGAATAAAAAACCTTCGATCATACACATTTAATTAACTGATTTGCAACACAAGTATTGGATATCTTCTTAAATGGTTGTTTAAACTGAAGAGATGGACAAACAATTCCAGTTGCTGCAGTACCGATAATAATCTGCATTCTTGTGCAAATTATTAATTAAGAACTATAATTTGAGGATGAAGATATCAACTCCCAACAAGAAAACAGAGTATGCAAAACAACTAACACTACCGAGAAGCAAAAAACATATCCAACAAAAAATTATCCTGAGACAACTAGTCCATCATCCCAGTAACAAAAAACCAAATTAATTCCCGTGATATTGCATGCATAAACGACCAATTTCAAACACTAAGCAAAATTAAACTAGTGCATTATGAATGAAATTCCAATTTTCAGACAAAGCAAGTTCCCAGGAGTCTACACTACTAATTAAACATGTCACATCAGTAGGAATCCCATCACTGATATACTGGACACGAAATACTGAACACGACGTCCAATAAATACACTCACAACCATTACTATGGTGTTGTTAGGTTGGTGAAATAAGTAAATTTGAATAAAAATTAAGAAACCAAGCACCATTTTATTCTCAGATTACACCACGTACTTTAAAGGTGAAGTTTTTCTTTATCTTCTCCGTTTGAAAAATAAACCAACGGCTATAAACCTAACAATAACTAAATCACACAAAAAATATTCTCACATTCCCAAAGATGAATGTAAAACCCTAGCTCTACAAAAGGAACAATTGCAAAGCAAAAATCGTCACACAAAAACGTAAGGGCCCAAA
>JANZLD010000006.1:2490482-2510244 GCA_026413575.1 Erythroxylum carthagenense | reverse complement strand
TTTTTTTTGCTAATTTTTATATGTCAAGGTTTTTTTAGCAACTTATGAATAACACAGGATTATTAAGGCAATAAATTCCTTAAGCTTTAATAGTATGTTAGTTATTTACAAGAAGATGAAACTAGAGCTCTGTATAGGAAGACCCCAAAGGTGAAGGGCACGACAGTAAATATAAGGCTTGCCTGGTGGTAGTACCGTTACCTTTGAATATAAACGCCATTAATGTAGGCCACGTGTTAAAGCGATACCACTTCAACGTTTTATAAATATATTTAGGTCATCTTTGATAAATGCTCGTCTTTTTTGTGTTTTCTGAATTGAAGTATGATTTTATAAGATTACCCAACAAAAATTGGATCCTGATTAGCCCAAAAAGAAAACATGAAAGACCTGAAGCTCAGTCCAATACGACCCAATACTTCAACTTCCAAATGCTCCTGTAAAGCGAACAAAATGAGACTTCAGTGTCCTGTTTCAAACGCATGTGCTGAGAGAGTTTATCCTTATCGAATACATTAGTAAGTAGAAGCATTAATCATGAAAATTTTATATAGAAAGTGAAGTGTAAGGAAGAGGATTGTGAAAACTAAAGTGGAGAAGAATTTGTTTTTAGATAATGGTGGAAAGAATAGGAAAAATAACGAAATAAAATAATTATTTTCCTCCGCTTTTAAATAAATACTTATTAAAAATAAATACATATTGAACGAATTGTATTTAATCTATTTTATTTTATTTTCTCTTTTTTACACAAGTTAAATCTAAACCGAGATTTCATTATGAATAAAAGTGAACAATGATTAGAATTTATATAAGCGATTTTTTGCGACATCTAATAAAAATAAGCTCAACAATTTAACTAATAATAAATAGTAGGAAATAATAGATTATATTTTTTAGAATTTGAGATTCATAATAATAAGTTCACCAAACTAAAATAAAAAATTGATTAGTGATAACTTTCTTAAATTCATTATGCACTTTTCTCAAGTCTAAGGGAACTAATTGTGATTTTATTAATTGAACAAATACATAAATTCTTTTCTTTTTTATCCATATACTAAAAACATTAATATATATGAAACTATTTGTCCTATTTTAAGAAGCAAACTAATTCCTACACATCAAACTAAAAAAACTATAATTAGCCTAAATTAATGAAAAATCACAATCAACTTAGTAAATCAAAATCCTATCCATTAATTGGTTGTTTACAATTACATCAAATCTTCTAGAAGATCAAGTTCGTCTAATTTTCTAACACTTCCCTTCAAATTGGAAAATAAATGTCCTTCATTCCCAACTTGCTAGTAATGCTCGGGAAAGTTTAAGTTGTCTAGTCATTTTGTGAGCATTTCTGTCATGTGACCATTGGTAAGAATATAAAGTGTACAGATCAGTCCACTTTCAGTATTTTCCTTGATGAAGTGTTAGTCTATCTCAACGTGTTTTGATCTGTCATGCTAAATTGGATTATATGATGCTTATAAACAACACAATTTCATAGGTTCATGTCATTTAACATGCAAGTCTTCTAAACATTTATTTATCCATAAGAGCTCACAAAGTTTTTCAACCATTGCACAAAATTCAAATTCTGAACTTGATCTAGATACTATTGCTTGTTTTTTACTTCTCTAAATCACTAAGTTTCCTCTATTCAAAATAGAATAGTCAGTTGTTAAGCGTCGATTTGATAGTGAGTCAACACACTCTGCATTTGTGTAGGCTTCTATAGTTAATTATGCTTCTCTTCTAAAAATGATTCCTTTTTCGGAATTAGCTTTCAAGCATCTAATTGCTCTATAGGTAGCCTACAAATGAACATTTTTAGGATTATGCATGAATTGGCTTATCATGCTCATAATATATGTAATATCAAGATGCGTATGAGATAAATATATTAGTTTTATAACTAACTTTTGATACCTTCCTTTGTCGACTGCTTCATCATCTCTTGTTTCACTTAATTGATGATTCTTTTCGATTGGTGAATCAATGGGCTTACATCTCATCATTCTTATCTCTCATAGATGATCTAAAATATACTTCTATTGGGAAATAAATATGCCTTATTTAGACCGAGCCTTCAATTCTTAGAAAATATTTGAGTTTCCCAAGTTCTTTAATTTCAAATTCTTTCGCAAGGCTAACCTTAAGTTTTAGAATTTCCTTGTCATCGTCACTCGTCACAATGATATCATCAACATATACGATCAAGATTGTAAGTTGCCCTGCGATCGAGTATTTGAAGAAGAAAGTTTGATCTCCTTGACTTTGTTTGTAGCCAATACCAAGCATTACTTTTGCAAACTTTCAATATCAGCTTGTGGTGATTACTTAAGCTGATAAAGTATCTCAACCTACACATTTGGTTATCTTTAAAATATTTCTCAAAACTTGAAGGAGGCTCCATATAAACCTCTTCTTTAAGATTACTATGAAAAAAACATTTTTGACATGAATTGCTATAAACACCAATTTAAATTGAATTGCTATAAATAGCATTTTAAATTACCAACTAAAGATTAAATACTGTAGATTGTGCTCATTTTAGCTACCAAAGCAAAAATCACTCTATATGTTTGAGTGTACCATTTAGCTACTAACATAGCCTTGTACCTCTCTCAAGTTCCATTTACTTTAAAATTAATTGCATACACCCACTTATATCCAACTAATTTCTTGTCTTTTGGATAATCAACAATTTCCCGTTTATTATTTTTATTATGTGCACTCATTTCCTCATTCACGACACATTTTTAATTCTTATCTCTATGTGCCTCATTGAAGTTTTGGGGAATAGGAATTATATCCAAATTAGTGACAAAACATCAGTGTTTATATGAGATTTTATTAAAAAAAAGTGAAACAGGACATTAATTGGAATTTCTAATTCATTTCCTAATAGATGTAGGAACGTCTAAATCATCAATCAATAGAGAGGGTAATTCTGACTGTGTATTTTATTCCATAGTCAAATCTTAAACATGCAATTGAGTGAAATCATGCTCTTTTCTTCTTGATTAGACTAATATAGGTTTTTTTTTTGCTATTGGTGGTATAATTTGGGTTGATTCTAATGTGTTAAAAGGCTATTCATGTGGTGAATTTGAATTTTTAGGTTAAACAGTTGCAGGTTGACCAATGAGCTATAAATCAAGGAAACGTAACTTATGTTTTTTATCTTTACTCATACTCTTCCCTTGAAGATGAGAATCTGAATAGAAAGTTTCTAAAGTAACATCCATCGAAATGAAAATTTTACAAGAAGTAGGATGATAGCTCTTATGAACCTTTTTTGTGGAAGAGTAACCACTAAAGATGTATTTTAATGCTCTTGGATTGAGTTTTTCTTGATTGGTGTCATAAATATGAACAAAGCACACACAATTAGAGACTTTTGCAGGTAATTTGGAATCTATTTGTGAATTTGTGTAATACTCATAAAATAGACTTATTGGATTCTTGAAACCAAAAACTTTAGAGGACATCCTATTTATCAAGTGGGTTATAGTAAGGACAGATTTCCCCCAATAGGATTTGAGAACATTACTTTGAAATAACAATGTTTGTGTAATTACTAAGAGATGTCTATTTTTCCTCTTAACTATCTCATTTTGTTGTGGTTTTTTAATACTAGATGAATAATAAACAATTCTTTCTTTTTGAAGGAAAGATGAAAAATTTTGATTGAAGTAATCTCTTGCATTATCACTCCATAAGTTTTTTATTCTTACTCCAAATTGGTTTTTGATCATTTAGAAAATCTTGAAAAAATTCCCTAACTTCATATTTGTTTTCATTAAATATACCTAGGTTACTCTTGTACAATCATCTATAAAGGTAACAAATTACCATGCCCCCGTAATGTTTAGAATTCTAGAAAGACCACATATGTTATAATGGATTGGTGAAAAAGGAATCATACTTCTAGTATTACTAATTGGATAAGAAACACACTTGTGTTTAACAAGTTCACATGCGTTACAATACAAACTACTCATTTCAACATTTTTCACTAACAATGGGAACATATTTTTTAGCAAACTAAATGGTGGATGACCAAGACAATAATAATGGATTCAAATGTCCTCTTTATTAGTAGAATAGCTAGATATATAAGACTCTGAAAGGCAACAATTTTTGCCTTCCTTAATATCAAGGATATATAGCCCATTCTTTTCCTTGGCAAGTCCAATCATCTTCCCTGAGACTAGATCCTTCAAAATACAGTATGTCGGATAGAAACTTACTCTACAATTAAGGTCAAATGTAATTTTTTATGGATAAAAGAGCAACAACTAATCTTGGAACATGTAGGACTTCTTTTAACATAATTATAGAGGTAAGAGGAATAGTACCCTAACTTGCAACAATAGTAAAAGTTCCATCTGCAATTTTGATTTTTGTGTTGCTAGGACAAAGTTTATATGAGATAAAAGGTTGATGTGAAAAAACCATATGGTTGCTAGCATGTGAATATATGATTCAATTACTATTTTGGACAATAAAAGAGGCACTAAGAGTAGTGACAGGATCTTCTGTCCAATTTTATGGTGTTTTATTCTGTCTCACGAATCTTAGCATATTTATTTATGCAGATCCCATATCTATTTATGCGGGACTACACGGGACCTACACAAATGAATGGTTAAGATTCATGGGACATAATAAGACATCATAAAATTGAACAAAAGATCTAGAACCTAAGAGTGTGAGAATTAAAAGACTTATTTGAATGAGCCTAAGAGCAAGAGCTTTCAAGTTTCTTTATTAATTTCCGTATGAATTTCAACTTTTATATCTCTCCTCAAAGAGTTTGCAAATCATCTTGATTTGGTTATTCACTAGGAAATACTTCAACATTTGTCAAACACGCTTGTCCTCTGGATTATCCACAATATTTACCTCCCTTTCCCTTCAACATTTTGGAAGGCTTTGTGACGATGATTTTGGTTCAAATCTCATAAATTACCACATCGTCTTGCATTTTTTAATAGTTTTGATGAATACTTTCCCAAATTTTTCTTGTAGTTGTTAAAAACATACGGGTTCAACTCACTTCAGACGTCATTATGACGTGATCATGGAATCTTCTTCATCCCATTTCACAAGCGTGGCATCTTCAGTAGAAGGTCCAGTTCTCATAAGATGACTTAATTTGGCCTTTCATTTTGGAAAGGTTTTAACCGCTTGAGACTGTCGAAGATAATTTCAGCCATTGAGCCTATAAGAAAATTATATGTTATACAATTTTTCTTTTGACTAAACTAATATCTCAGCCTCATTATTGACACTAATAATAATAGATTGACTCTTAGATAAATACGACGTTATGACACAACCAAAGTAGAATTAAGTGAAGAAGAATTGAAAGAAATTTGGCAACTTATATACCTAAGATTTAGAGCAAGGCTTTTGGATTTGATACCAGAGAGGATATGATTCCTTCAACATAAACTGAAATTTCTTTCTTTTTTTTCATATATTGAAGGGTTAATTATAAAAAATTTTAAATTTTCGTCAAATTTTTAATTATAATCTGAATTTTTAAAAGTAGTTAAAATATTCAAACTTTTAATTATTTTCAATTATATCTTGATATTAATGTCTTCGTCATCTTTGCTGACATGAAAATGTCACGTGTTCATAAACTTTTATTAACTAGACACATCAGATTATTGAAACGTAGTTATTTTATGATGATACTAAAATGATGTCATTTCAAGAAGATTAAATCGTATCTGTCGAATATCGCTCGACGAGGGTTTGGGTCACTCCATCTGATACATTCTCCTTGGCCGTGCTCGAATATCCTTATCCAAAGTCCACTGTCCACTCTAAGGAGGCCACCACTTTCCACACTATTTCCAGCGCCTCCGTCAGCGCTAACACGGTGATGTCGTTCTCAATGGCTCAAGGCCAACACGTCGACGCCGCTCTCAACGATGTTTATATATCCTTATGTCTATAACAGTATGGATAGAGCCGCAACTTTTGAAAGCTCCACTTCTTTTGCTTCGATTCCTCTGCAACCAATCCCAAAAACCCTTATTGGTTCTGTGAATTCAGGTCCTTTAGCCAGATCTTCAGGTATAATCTCCTGTTCAGATCCACTGGAAAGAGGGTTTTTGTATGGTCCAATTGAGAGAGGACTCATGTCAGGTCCCCTGGATCGTGGGCTGTTCTTAAGTCCTCTTGAAAAGGGTAGTCCGATTAGTTTCAGAGGAGTTTTCTCATGAAGGCTTTGCTTCCAAGCGGAAATCAAGTTAGAGGTAGTTGATTAGAATTCTGCAAAGAGCAATATCGAAAACGATATCACAAGACATAACTCAATCGTTGCTCCAATAAAAGGTGCGGCGAAGGAACCGGATTGGATAATTAATCCAGATAAAACATAACAAGAATTTTACAGTAAGCAGTATTAAATTCAGTAGTGATGGTAGGTTAGAGGACAATGATTCTTTGGAGAGTCAAAATCTGCCTCGGGCTCAAGGCAAAGCAGGGGAGGATCGTGTTCATGTTGTTTTCGATGAGCATGGATGGGTCTTCGTGGAGATTTATGATGGAAGATAGAAATGAAGCAAACTGTTTAATTATTTTCAAAGATTTCATGCGTTTGGGAGGAGGAAGATCAAAAGATATGATATCGATTAAGAGTATAGAAAAGGAAAACTGGCATTAACTTATCGACACCACAAATTTACATTCAAGATATTGTACGTACACATGGAGAAGGATTCCAAAGCTAATCATATTCAACATAAACTCCCACAAACACTGTTGCCCACAAAATTGGGAGCAAGCAACAGAAAACAGAAAGCACCGTCAGCTTTCTTGTTTTTATCAACTAAATTGTTCTGTCAGGTGTTCCCACCAGGATAAGGACAACCATTGCGACCTGCAAGATACAGTATAAGACTAGCAAATGAATTGAATTACATCAGACAGATGAATCTCCTATTCAATGACAGGAAAAATGGAAGATGGGGAGAAGAACTTACTGGGATTGATCGATGAAAGAGTGGCTGTCTGTGAGAAATCACAATTCCAGGGGTTTTTACCAGAAGATTGATACAAGAGATTCATGGCATAAGAAGCATGCGAAGCTACGGTGTTCGGCTCAAAGCAAGTCCCGCCAGGTTGAATTGGACTACAATCTATCCCCTGCTGCCCACAGACATAATCAAGATTCGCCTGCAACTGAGCGTCTGATACACCAGACTTCGGCAGACACCAAGCTCCTTTCTTCGGACTTGGCAACGGAGAATTCGGCAATGGAGTCACAGAAGGTTTCGGTGAAGGAGCAGCCGGAGTAGTCTTAATTAAAGAGAAAAAAAAGAGAACACAATCATGTTACGAAACAGAGCATTTAGGACTTAATCCTGCAATAAACAGAGTTCTGTTTTGTTCTGTTCTAACCTCTGTGCTCTTGGAGAGGCCAACATCGTAAGTCGAAGAGAGATCAGTCTTGAAAAGACCAAACGATCGCTCAGACGTAGGTCCAGGTTTCAAATCTTCATCGTACAATGCGAAGAAATATGTGTCCACTGATTTACCAGGCATCAATGGTGTGCCAACCATTGATCGAAGGTGTGCGATCAGATTGCCATTATAAGCTTTGGCATTCTCAACACTCGGCCCTACTTCGTCACCGTCTCCCTTGTACGGCCACCCAGTTTCAGCAACCACAATTTCAACATTCTTAAACCCCATCGAGTTTATTGCAGATCGAACAGCATCAACCTGAGCATCGAACATGTTCATGTACTTAATATTAGTGTTCCCATCAAGACGTCCTGCATTTGGTTGGAAAAGGCAAAAAGCCAGAGTCTCAGGTCTGGTATCGCTCCGATAAGCGAAATACGGGTATGGGTTGATCTGAAAAGGAGAACCCGTCGCGTTGTTAAACTCCAGTAACCCCTTGATCAAGTCACTCAAGCTCGGGTCAAAGCTTCCAGACGACGGTGGCTCCGATTGTTTCAGCAACGTCATGGGGTGAACAGTGGACACCTTTATTTTACCACCAAGTGATGCTTCCTGGAGGGCCTTGTCGACATTTTGCATCGCCGGCAATAGGTTAGTCATTAAATTCCTATCGCCGAAAATGAACACTTCGTTACCGACATTGATGAGTGAGATTTTGCTGGATGGATAAAAGGGCAAGACGTTGCTGTTGATCCAGTTCTTAGCGAAGTTGGGGTCCGAGGCTAGTGCCGGAATGTCACCGTTTGCTACACCAACAGCGATTTCTATTCCGGTGTTGGCTAAAGCTTTGATAATATCCGGGTCTGAACCGTACAGACGGACCTTTTGGATGGTGGTTGATTGGAGGAGCTTTGCGGTGGCTGAAGGTGGTGGCAGGTTGTCCGCAACTTGGCCGTAGTTGATTCCTATGAACGATTGCGACTCTGCATTGAAAACGGAGAAGCCAAGATTCCATCATCATCGTCATAAACTCGAATATATGAAAATTTTCGTGTTCTGGAGAAGGGTTAAATCATGAATTTTGTTCCGTTTTCTATCTAGAAAAACAGAAAAGGACCCAATAGGCCTCAAAAACAGAGTGATAAAGCAACTAAATCATAATTCTGATATGTGAAAAGCTTTTTGTCAGCCATTTTGAGCTTACTGAAGAAGAAAGACACAAGCTTTATGATTCAAATCGAAATTACAAACTTACTAGCAGTATTCACGGTCTGGAAGAGAAAAAAGAGGAGCAAATAAACACTGTAAAGGAGGACCGCCATAGCTGTCTGAGGAGATGCTCTGCTTCGCTTAAGCTTTAATAGTATATTTAGTTATTTACAAAAAGATGAAACGAGACGTCAGAACTTTAAATAGAAAGATCCTAGAGGAGAAGGGCACAACTGAAGTATAATGATTGCCGGGGTGGCAGAAGTGTCAGTAATTCTAACTCCACGTGGAAGCTGGGAATTCTAAAAGCTTAACACGACCTAAGATGAGATAGACGCACTTTGCTGTCTTTTGACTCAAACTGACGAAAATGCCCCCTCAATTCTGACCGTTACCTTTCAAGATCACCGCCATTAATGTAGGCCACGTGCTAAAACGGTACTGTTTCAACTTTGGCTTTTGGCTTTTCATTTGTTTTTATATTCAACGTAAACTACAATAATTACCTAATTTGTCTTTTAGGAGGGCTCAATTGTGATATTATTTTATATTAAAGTTTATTATTAATCAGAGAAACTAAATTATTGTTTGAGTTAAGTTTGTAGATTAACTAATTAATTATTTTGAATATTTAATTATGCATTTAAGAATCAAAATAAAAATAGTAGATTTTTTTGTTTAAAACAACAGCACTCAGAGTGAATCTCGTTGGTACTAAAATTTGAAAAAGAGCTAAAAGGTCATGTGTTCGATTCCTTCTATCTACGCTATTTCGATCAAACCTGTCCTACAAGGCTTGTCTAATATAAAATATTCGGTTGACGTGATTTGTAAGCTATTATGTCAATCTGAAAATTTATTCAATACATACTTAAATAATAAAAATTACGGATTCTTTCGTTTAAAAAAAAAGTCCAATAATATGTTGACACATATTTCAATTACTACAAATAAGTTATACCATACAAATTTTTTTATGTTTTATCTTTAAAATTACTCACATATTTCAATTACTACGTGTAAGGTTCTTAATTTTTTTATTTTGAATATTTCAGTCTTTGAAGTTTTGATCCAGTCGTAGGGTTGAATTTCTCATTCAAGAATTATTTTTAATCCAATTCATAGGAATCAATAAAAAAGGTTAGTCCCTTATAAAAAATAACATTTTTTTACATAATAGGTTTATTAAAATAATTTGGAAAAATAAAGTATTTATTTATTTATCATTATTATTATTACTTAGTATTTTTCATTACTACTATTAATTTATTTATTTATTACTATTATTATATATATTTATCTATTTTTATTTGATTTGATTTTTACTTTTTTATTTTTATTCCGATTCATATGAGTCATTTAAAAATAGCCTCTATATTAATTAAAAATAAGGTTACGTATTATTAAACTTTCTCAAATTTTGCGCTTTAAGTGGAATCTTTACTTGATGTTGTTATTGATGTTATTATGATTTGATAAATAATAACTGGTTATTTTCTTAGAGTTTCTAAAAATACTATTAAAAAACTATTTTTTGTAAAAACAAATTGTAGAAGAGATTGATAAAAGGAAGAAGAGAGGCTAGAAAACTTGAGGGTGGCAACTTACTCTTCCTTATGTGTTAAGAAAGAGCATTTTAAGGCGAACATGTAAAACAACGAAAGTGAGGGTAGGGCGTACACCATAAGAAGAAAAGAGGAGAAAGTAAAGCATATTATACACATTTTCAATTCAACCACTCTAAAGATAAAGTGTTATGTGGGAATTTGGCATCACGATGGCTTCGGCGAAAGAGCGCTAAAGGCAACGCTGCTTTAAGAATGTGGATATAATTGATCCACAACCACAAGTAAGCATTTAAAAATAACTCTTTTTTAAATTTACTCTTTATAATTTAATATTCTTAAAAGACGGGAAAAGGTAGAAATTGTTTCTAACGTTTATTTAAAAAGTTTAAATTCTTTTTTGTCGTTAATTAATGATATTAATAATATCACATTATACTTTAATATTTTAAAAATAATATTGATAACACCCTAAATCTTTATTTACTTAAGTTTTTATAGCTTTTATTATAAAATTCATAAATTTAACCTATTATATTGCAATTAATCAATTTAAACCTATTTGATATTATGAATATTTTAAAAAACTTGTTAAAGATGTCATTTTATTTTATTATTTACTCTGAGGAAAATTATATTGAACCTAAATAAACTTATATACAACTAAAACATTGTATCTTAACTCAAAATTTTAAAACAATGGGCTATAAATCTTATCTTATATATAACTCACTTTATCTTTATATCTTTTTTAATACGGATGTTTCTATTTATAATTTTTTAAGATAGATCAAATAGAAAAAGAAGCGCTTGAATTTCACTTAAAACGAAGCAACATTTTAATAACACTTTATGCTCATTTGATAATACTTTATACCTATATTTTAAAAATCAGATCAGACGAGCCTATTTATCAAAATAAATACAAATCTGCCTGATTTTCAGTACAATTTGGTATATGAGGTAAGCTTTAGTGCCTTTCTAATACGTGGGACCCACCTAGATGTCGTCCTTACCCGCACAAGTATCTTCCCGCACTCATTAAGTTTTGGTTGAGATTTTTAACTAATTTTTAATCAATTTTTTCTTTTTAATTCTCACATATTTAACTAATAAATTACATTTTCAAATTTAGATTTTATTTATTATTTTAATTTAAATTTTTGTTTTAGACTATTGTTGTTAAAAATAAACTACCATCTTTATTCTTAAAAATAATAAATTGATTTAATATAACTAAAAATTATATTTGTCAAAATATACTTTCTTTACTTACCCCCTTATTTTTATTAAAAATTTTAAAAATATTTTTGTTAAAAAGCTAACTATTATTTCATCATAAATTTGTTTATTAAATTTAGTTATTAATTAGTATATATAAGTAATTTTGCTTCAAATAACTTTAGAACGTGTCAAAAATAATATTTAAACTATAAAAAAATATGTTCAAAAGATATTAAAAAAGAAGTTGGAATAAAGTTAGAGTTTGGTTGACTTATTTTTGAACGGAATTCACTCTTTATGAGCCCTTAAATAAATAATAATATAGAATACAATTATTATTATTATTATTATTATTTAAATTTTTATGTTAGATTTAATTTTAGTGTAAATTATTAGATTTATTATCTATTAATAGGCATTATTAGGGCAATTTTATTTTAATACAATATTTTATTTTAATATTTTTATTTTTATTAATGGTTTAGTACCAATCGAATTTTTAAACCTTAAATATTTTCTTTAAACGATTTAATATCCGATCCAGCTTTTAAAAAATTATTCTATGAACCTTTGTTTTTAATTGATCAATTTATACGAGCTTCCTCTACCAATTATAATAACTATAGTTTTGTATCTTTAGTCATTGTTTTGGGTTTCTCACGTGTTAGTCTTTTCCAATACTTTATTTTAAAACCAAACGTTGGAGAAAAAGAGTGAAATATTATTTTACTTTCTCCTTTATTTGGCTGAGAAGGGGAAGCAAAGAACAAATGAACGTGCAATCCAATTTGAGGACAAAACTGCAACTTTTGATTGAATTCACGGAAAAGAAAAAAAAAAAGATGTTCTAGAATAATAAGAATAACAATATTTTAATAAAAATTTCGCTGATAAGTAAGTTTTGAAAAAATATAAAAGTATACAACTTTATTTTTATGTAATAAAGAGGTCATTTCTATTACTCACATAAAAGATATAATAAAATAAAAATAAAAATAATAAAAGATACATATTAAAATAATAAAGTAATACAAATAAAATAGATATAAAATAGACATAAAAAGATAATAAAATAAATAAATATATACAAATAAAAATATAACATAAGTAATAAAATAAATAACATAAAAAAATATAAAAAATAAAATAAGTAAATAAAAACACAAACAAAAAATGACCCGTGTGAACTCCAAAATGCACATATTTGTTCACAATGGTAACTAGTTTTGGCCAATTCATGCAGAGAGAGGAATCAAACCAATATTTAATTGTATGCCAGACTATTCACCTGATACGAGATGTGAGGATGAAGTTAGACGTAGCTACATAACTCTCTCGAGTTTACAGCTCAGTCATGTAAACAGATGTTGCTTACTCTACTGATCACTTGCCCCTTTCACCAGCTGATATAAGAGTTACGGAATAGCTCGGTCACTCTCTGTCATATACTTGTTGCATTAGGTTGAATATCCAACCCAAAGGGTCCCCACATATCGGCCGATGAAATAATTAGCAGGATATAAATCAGGTATTCAGCGGCCTGTTAAAGGAGAAGTGAACAACTCACAGGTTTATAAGGAGTCCACCCTCAAAATTTACTAAGGGCTCAAGAATGTTACTCCCACACTGCAAATCGTAAGATTCGAACCTTACACCTTGTTGCAAATCTGTCCCTTCGAAACTAACTGAGCTATGGCCTGCGGGCCTCTCTGTCATATACTAAAAATAGGATAAAATTTCATATCTCAGATAAGTTATGTTCTTTACGTACTAGTGAGGAGGAATCTATTAACCATATATTCTTTTAAGTGCTCCCACATGAACCTCAGTTGGGATAAGTATCTATGTTGGATCAATGGGCTAAAATGGAAAAGCAAGAAGGATTTAAAGGTATTTAAGGGTAGTTTTGCAATGATCGTACATTTCATATGGATGATGAGAAACACTAAAATATTCGAAAAACCTGAGAGTTTCAGTAAGTACACTTGGATGGAGTTCTATCTCAAGGTAAGGATGACATTTATGATAAAGTTTCAACATCATATCTCAACAAGTATTAAGCAGTTAATGAAAATATAGGCAGAACATGTGTTGTCAATCGGTCTTGAAGGTAGCCAAGTTGTACATACTCCAATTGTGGGAGATGATTATCACTTCTTCTCGTAATTTCGACATTTTTGTAAATGAATACACTACTTATTTTTCAAAAAAAAGAGTAAATAAATAAAACAAACTAGTTGTTAAGAGAAAAAATTTAAGTTAGCTAAGGAAATACCTAGACTAAATAATTAAAAGGAAAGTACCATATATTAAATATTTAGCTTAAACACAAGACATAAGATTAAAAAAAAAGGTGGATATTATGATCATCAGATTGAAATTGAATATGTTTTTACTTTTGAGATGAGTAAATTTTGAAAAACTTGATCAAATTTTGTTTTAATCAATTAAAAAATGTTTTAGTTGTTATCAATTTTTAATTATAATATCTCTAATTAAATTAATGTAATTATTTTTATTTATATTAAAAAGTCAATGTAAAATTTATAAAATATCATTTCCCAAAATTTATAGAATAATTTGTATCTATTAATTTCATACTAAATTTAAAGATTTTTGTCACCCTAATTATTCTTGTAAAATATTGCATTTTTTAATATTTAATACATTTCATTATGGGTCTCAAATGTATCTTTAACTTCATATTGGGCCAACGTTGGCATGTGAACTCTACAGTTAATATCAACCTGACCATACTTCAGGCTCGACATTTGTAAACAAAACAAATTTATTTTGGCATTTTAATTAAAAATAGTTTGGACAAGGCCCGAGTCTAAGTGAGGTTAGGGAATTTTTTTTTTGGGTTAAACGAATACAAGAAACAAGCGAGGTCTAACGTCTGCGAGGGTTGAATGAAATGCTAGTGTTTGACTTTTGAATAGAGTTGACTTTTAGAAGGAACAAAACCTTCTCTGTTCAGTTTATAAATGAAGAGTCCCATGCCTAGCTTCTTGTAAATCCTTTTTGCTTACCCATTGCTTAGCTGAAAATGGTCGATGCTATTATTTCTACTGTGGTGGCCGATCTAACCTCCATGGTGCTTAGTTCCATGACAGAAGAGGTGAAGTTGGTGAGTGGAGTGAACGACGAAGTTAAGAAACTGGTGAGCATTTTCAAATCCATTCAAGCCTTGCTAGACGATGCAGAGGAACAACAAGTGAAGGAGGTTTCTGTCAGGAACTGGCTGTTTAATCTTAAAGCTGTTTCTTACGACATGGACGATGTTTTGGATGAGTGGAAAACCTGGATTCAGACATCACAACTCCAGCGTGAACCCGATCCTCTCAAGAACAAGGTACTCTCTTTCTTTCGCTGCATCTGCTTTACTACGAGTGATGTTGGTCTTCGTCATGTAG
Organism: Erythroxylum carthagenense; assembly: GCA_026413575.1. Lineage (NCBI taxonomy): Eukaryota > Viridiplantae > Streptophyta > Magnoliopsida > Malpighiales > Erythroxylaceae > Erythroxylum > Erythroxylum carthagenense. The sequence continues at coordinate 2,495,399 of JANZLD010000006.1, read as the reverse complement.
TTGGTGGCAGAATAAGAGAAATAAAACAAAGACTAGATGACATTGCAACTGACAAAGTTAGGTACCAACTTAACTCAACCGACAGATCTGAAAAACATGTCGAGAGATATGTTACCACATCGTTCATTGATACACAAGAAGTAAAAGGTAGAGAAGAAGAAAAAGATAGGGTCAAAAGCAAGATATTCAGTGGAGCATCCAAGCTCCATCTCATCTCTCTTGTGGGGATGGGGGGGATTGGAAAAACAACCCTTGCAAAATTGATTTACAATGACAATGACATACAAGATCATTTTGAGGAGAAAATATGGGTGTGCGTTTCCGAACCTTTTGATGAGATGCGTATTGCTAAAGCAATTCTTGAATCTCTTCGTGGTTCTTCTACGCATGATTTTAGAGAATTAGAGAATATATTAAAAGAAATTCGTGCAACTCTCTATGATAAAAGATTTTTGCTTGTTCTCGACGATGTTTGGAATGAGAATCCTAATAAATGGAATGAGCTGAAACATTCTCTCACATGTGGCTTATTAGGAAGTACAATTCTGATAACCACTCGTAAAGAAAGGGTTGCATCAATCATGGGATGTAATAACGAGAGTACACATAAGATAGGACTTTTGAATTCTGAGCAATGTTGGTCAATTATTAGGCAAATCGCATTTGTTAATGGTGAACATGATAAATTGGAGAGGATAGGTAAGAAAATTGCAGATAAGTGTAAGGGTTTGCCTCTTGCCGCTACTACTTTAGGAGGACTCTTGCGTTTCAAGAAATCAATAAAAGAATGGTCAAGAGTCTTGGAAAGTGAAGGATGGGAAAGTGATGATCTCTTGGGTCCTTTGAAACTTAGTTATTATGATTTGCCATTACCATTAAATCAATGTTTTTCATATTGTTCTATCTTTCCAAAAGATTCTAAGATTGGGAAAAGAGAATTGATTGGTATGTGGATGGCACAAGGTTACTTAAAAGGTAAAGAAGAAGATGAAGATTTGGAAATGATCGGCGAGACTTATTTCGACAATTTAACCGCACGCTCTTTGCTTCAAACTTTGCCCAAGAATCATGATACTTGTATGTTGCATGACATGGTGAGTGACCTAGCTCAAACATTTACCAAAAATGAGTGTTTGATCATGGAGGTTCTAAACGATACAGATACTATTCAAAACTCTTTATGTGCAGAAGTTCGTCATTTAGCTTTAGTACTTGCACAAGATGTTTCAGTTCCGGTGTCTGTCTATGGTCTCAATAAATTACGTACTTTGATCATTCGATTATTTGATATTAAGTCGCCATCAGTGGTTGTTCTTCCCCTTGAGAGAGTGTTTTATCGTTTGACTCGTCTAAGAACCTTAGATCTTCACAAGTGTGGCATTAAAGAAGTTCCATCTTCAATAAGTAAATTAGCTCATCTCAGGTGGCTTGACTTGTCTGAGAATTATAGTCTGCAGAAGTTGCCTGAAACTTTATGTGAGTGTTACAACTTGCAAACGTTAACTCTTGTCTATTGTGTCAATCTTGAAGAATTGCCCCAAGGGATTGGGAGACTATCGAACTTGATGTACTTAGATATGGAAGGTTGTCGGAAATTAAAGTATCTTCCAAAAGGAATAGGAAAGGAAAGCTCTGGCGTCTCAAAAAGTTGAGCGACTTCATCTTAGGCGTTCATGAGAACGAAGCATCCGTTGCTGATCTAGAGAAGTTGAATAATCTTAGAGGGACTTTGAGCATAAGGGGTCTGGGAAATGTGAGAGAGATCGAAGAAACCAAAGCAAATACAATTGAAGAAAAAGAAGAACATTACCAGATTGAAGTTGAATTTTCATTCTGATGGAGATTTTAGGCTGGAAGATGAAGAAGAGTTACTTGAAACTTTAGGGCCACATTTGGATTTGGAAATGTTACGCATACAGAAGTACAACGGCAAAACGATGTTCCCAAGTTGGATGATGAAGTTGAATCTACTCAGAGAGCTTTGGATCTCTATCTGCGAAAATCTTCAAGAATTGCCTCCGTTGGGGAAGCTTCCATTCCTTGAAGAATTATACTTAGGCTACATGAGAGTGAAAAGGGTAGGTATTGAATTCATGGGAATTGAAGAAGAAGATTCACCAATGGTGGCATTTCCAAGACTGGAAAAGCTTGTGTTTTCTGAGTTATCGGAATGGGAAGGGTGGGACGATGGGTGGTTGACAGAGAGAATTAAGAAGAAAATTACAGTTATGGCATACCTGCGAGAGCTTAGTATCTGGGGGTGTCCGAGGTTGAAGACGTTGCCGTATCATCTGCTGTCGCCGACGATCACCAACTTGGAGCGGTTGAATATAAAGGAGTGTTGTGTTCTTCAACAACGAATAGAAGAACATAAACTTTCCCACAAACCTCATGTCATATTTAAGGCAAGAAGGTACCTTTTAAAGAAAAGGTAACATTCTAATTCTTTATTTACTTCTTTTTCAATTAATTGTATTTTTTAATATATTGACTTTTATTTTTAATTTATAAAATATATTATTTGATAAAAATAATATCATAGATAATATTCTATTTTTAATATTGTAATTATTTTAAGAAAATTTGTATTAATTACTCTATATTAACAATATATTAAAATATAATTACTTAATTTTGAAAAAATCTATTTCTAACTTAAAATTTTAATATTTATTTTGCATATAATTAATATTTATTTTTAATAAACTTGTAAAAGCAAAGATGGTAATATATTTAATGAATGATTTCTTTAATTATAGAATGAAATGACATTAAGATATCTAACTTAAAATTTAGCTAATTCATATTTAACTTATTAATTTGCTGGCTTGTTGCAATATTAAGGAGCCCAAATGTTGAAGGATGGTCATCTTCCGGAACCTGATTGGTCACATCAGTTACCCTGTTTAGATCAATGAATTGAGAAAGAATCTTCTTGTTGTGATTCCTAAGCTCGTCGAATATTTCGTTAATAATTCTCAATAGAACTACATCACATGAGCTACCCCTGGTCAAAGAGAATACGGGGATAACATCACCAAAGTACTGGTATTATTTATATCGATGAATCAAGAAAGACTCCTTTTCCTGTAACTTATAGACTTGTGAAATATTTCTTATTTATTTGATAATATTTTTTATTTAGAATTACATTAGGCATGTGTATTGCTTCTTCCATATTTTAATTTATTTGAAAAAAATCATAGAAAAGGGAAAAGAAAAGAAAATTACGGAATTGTTGGAAAAATCTTTGTTTCTTTCTCTTGGCGAAGGAATTCTATGTCTATCCTTTCATGGATTGTAGCTACTTTACTAGTTATAGCCTTTGTTTGGTAAACAATAAATTGTATTAACTGTTAGTTAATTCTATCAACGATTAGCTGATAGTTTATCATATCAGTTGATTTGACCAATGAATAACATCAGCTGTTTATTAAAGATGCTTGATAAAATTAGTTGTTTAGCATTAAATGTTAATGTGTAAAATGACTTATAAAGACATGATTCTAAAAAATTATAAAGACATGAATATTATATTTCTTAATATTTCGTTGAATATTCTTATAAGAATTTAGAATTTAGATATTTAATTTTACAATAATTAAGTTTATAACTTTGGTAAAAAAACATAATAATAATAATAATAATAATAATAATAATAATAATAATAATAATAATAATAATCATAATAATGATGATGATGATGATGATGATGATGATGATGACGATGACGATGACGATGACGATGATGATAATAATAATAATAATAATAATAATCCAACATTAAATTATCTATTATTTAATAAATTAAAAATATTTATAATTATAGTATGACATAGATATGATATATATCATAATTCAAAATTATGAAAAGATGATATAATTAATTTTTTACCTATTAATTTTTGGTTGATCATCCAAAAGAGGAGCTTTTAGAAATCAACTTATTAGGGTTAAATAAACTAACCAATAAACTATTTACAAAATACATTAATATCTTTTTAAGATAGTAAAAAAGTTAATTTTTAATCAATAAGCTAAAAAATGACTGATAAATTGTTTGTCAAACACCTCAATCGTGCAAAAGAGGCTCTCAAAGTTAAGCTTGACATTTGTTGGGTTGAGTTGTGGCTCTAAAAATTTATGTTTAGATCTGAATTCGACTTGCGACTTAAACTAAAATCAATCGTGACTTATATTATGATAGAATTAGGTTAAGTTGGATTATTTTTATTAAGGAGCTTGAAATGGTTTAGTATTTTATTATAATTTATATATAAATACTATTTTATGATTGTACTACTTTAAATAAATAGAAATAGACAACTTAGTTTGTCATTATTTTCAATGTTTTAAAATTCGAACCGAATATATTCAGATTATAAGCGACTATCCTATGATGGAGTACAGCTTATCATCCTAATCTGATAGTCAAATAGAAGTTGTAAATAAAAGCGTAGATGACTTATCTGCATTGCTTTGAAGACGCTCAATCTAAGAAGTGGAGTTCTTACAACTATTAAAAACGCTCTATTGTTCTACTGTTCACATTCAAAGTTTCCCAAAAATCATCTTCCATTATCTTCGACATGAATGAACATTAGACCAATGAACACGACGACCGGACGGTGAAAAAATCCATATTCGTGAAAGAGAGGAAGATCCACCTCCCATTTAAAATCCAATACAACCAGTACTTCCCAAGTACCACGCAACAGTCACAGGCCAATTGCATAAAAAAGCAAATAATCTAGAGTGACCTATAGAAAACCCTATTGAATTAGAAGAAGGAGACATAAACATGGTCCCAGGAACATTCGGTGTAACACCCCACTCCCGATGTAACATCCCCTCTCTTATAGGAAGGGCATTTTGGTAATTAGGATGGGTTTGGGATATTTAATTATATCTCGGCAT